>JAFIRS010008400.1:0-17415 GCA_018342105.1 Gonioctena quinquepunctata
CAGTAGTTTTATTCGCAGCTTGAACAGAGAGGAGGAGTTCATTTTCTGCTTCTATTTGATAGGTATCATCAGCATATATTATTGTTTTTTGTGGTGATGTACATGAATTTTCAATATCACTCATAAATGTTATAAAGAGAAGCGGAGCCAATGTTGAGCGTTGTGGAACTCCTAATGAGACTGGTTTTGATTTTATCTCATCTATTACTACTATTTGCGACCTTTGACGTGAATATGATGCTACCCATCCATTGGCTACTTCTCTCATTCCCATTCTATACAGTTTCTCAAGTAATAAACTGTGGTCAACTGTATCGAATGTCCGGGATAAATCAAAGAATAGACCAATTGGAAATTTCTTATCATTGAGGTTTTTGTAGATGTTATCACACATTTCAAATATGGCCGATGATGTTGATTTTTGCTGTCTAAAACCATGTTGACATTCTGGCATGAGTTTATAGTATTTGACAAATTTACTTAGTCGCAAATAATAGGCACAGTCGATAACTTTGTCAATTTGCGATTGCACACAGATGTTTCTATAATTGGTTACATCATTTTTGGAGCCCTTATTTTCATATATGGGTATGGACTTTCCAGTGATTTCGGGTATATGCCGTCACATGAAAGATTTATTTATAGTAAATAATAGAGGTTGGCAGATTATGTCACTGACACTTTCAAGAGATTCACCGTGTATATCATCTATTCCAGAGGCTGGTCCACTGCCCCTACCACAACAGCGGCAAGTTCATGTGTGCCAAGAGGAACACCCAATATCTTCACGAATGGCTGTGTACATATATTTCACCAAATTAAGTTTATTTTAGATTGTTTTTTTTTATGGGAAATAAATATGTATGTGTATTTCAGTGTGTCTGTCCATCACTCCTTTCTCCCTTTTTCTCTTCCGGGTGGAGTTGAGTTCCCAATTGGAAAGAATAAAGTTGAAAAAATAAAGTTGAGAAAAAAAGTAGAGAAAAAAATATTGGAAAAAAAGTTGAGAAAAAAATTATAATACTTGAAAAAAAAAAAATTTCTTGAGAAAAAAAAATGAGAATACCTGAAAAAAAAATGAAAAAATAATTGAGAAAAAAAGTTGAAAGAAGCCAAGTTTGAAATGAAAAACAAAGAGGGGAAACCGTCAGAGGTATCTCTCTCTCTCTCTTTCTCTCCCACTCCCACACACGGTATACGTGACTCACGTCACGTACACCGTATGTTTGTGTATGGAAATAAAAGTCAGGTTAGAGTCTCTCTATTAATTTATTTTGATATTGCATGAAGATTCCAAGCTTCTTTTTCCAGTTTTGAATAGGAATCTCGCCAAAGCGCAAAACATTATGGTTATAACAACACATGAGAGCACAAAAATTTCATATATTTCATGTTCCAAGGGTGGTAGTATTGGTGGTGGTGGCGGCGTTGGTGACGTCATCGCTACTGCTGCCGCTGCCGTTGAAACACTTCTCCATGGCATCACTGCACTTGTAGAATCATTCATTCCAAACTTGAGCTGGTATTTCTCGATTATGGTGTTGTTGTCATCATCGTCTTCGAGGTGGGGTGGCAGGTCTGTGGTGAAGAATACCCTTCGAAGTCCTGCTGTTGGAATCCAAGTCTGATTATCTCCATTTTTGAAAGAAACCGCTACTCCTCGTACATCATCATCATACGGTATGTCTACGTATAAGATGGTGCTCAGAATCAAAGTCACTAGTACCATTTGAAACATATTTCGATGTTGATGGCTGTGTCGTGCAAATATTCAACTCTTTCAATTTTATTGTAACGTTTCGTTTTTCTTCATAAAACTGCAACTCTTCGTTCAGAGCTCTGACTTTTCGATAAAACTGTTCCAATTTCCGTGTATACTGCTCTGCCATCGACGACATAACCTCAATTGACGTCATTTTCACAAAAAACTCCAATATATAATTTTTCGTTTTCCTCCTCCTCTAAACACTCTTTCAATCCACCCTGTATATATGGCAACGTTTTAAAATATTATTCAAGTCGTATTTGACCTTGGTAGGATTCGCGTTTATATTCAAGTTATCCCACAGTTAAACCATGCAGCTGCATACTTTCTTATCTTGTTAATGTGAACAAACTCTTTCAAAGGATGCCGCCGATATCTTATCTTGTTAATGTTAACAAACTCTTCGAAAGAATGCCGCCGATATCCGGTTGCTTAAATAAACAACTGATAAGGAAAGTGCTGACGTAGATAACGGCTGCTAAAATTCCTGCAAATACTTGTCGGTTGAGTCATGAACGCCGCATCATCGCTCATAAACACTGCCGACTCCTTCCACTTTCCAAAATGACAGCCGCCATTCATTCACTTCGACCGACCAATGCCGTTGACGAATGCAGCTATTGGTTGACACATTCACTCCCATTTCAATATGGCTGCTGCTGCTGCTCGGCTATTGGATAGCGGCCGGCGGCTATCACCACTCCCACGACCTATCACAGCTCTCCCCACCTCCACTCTCAATCACACACTCCCATCCACAACATGGCTGCCACCTGCGACCAATCACAGACCACCCCCAACCTTTTTCCCTACCCACATACACCCACCCCCCACCCCTCTCATAAAACCACAATTTTTTCCCAAACCCCTCTCACAACGAACCGCCCATGCAACCACCATCTCCCACCCCCACCTTCGCCAAAAACCACCCTCTCACCCATTCGCCAAAACCCACCCCAAAATAGGGGTTGTCACCTCACATGTTTTTTTTTATGCATTTTGTGTAGCTAAAAGGTTTGAAAGTATACAAAGGATATGTTTTTGTTAAGATACAAACACCGCAATGATTATTTAATACTCTACAATAACTATTTATTACTTTATAATTTTTTATGTTGAAGACTTGCGTTTTAGTTGATTGAAGCCAGTGTTTAGAGAGGCACAAAACGTCTGGTTGATGCTGGTCCAATAAAATCTCCAGTTGTGGTATCTTCTTTGCTGCCATGCCCTGTATATTGAGATGCATAACAGCCAGAGAATCGTCGGAGTTCTTTCCCTTTTCTAATTCGTTACTTGGTTTGTCAGTAGTATTGATATTCAGATCCGTTTCACATTTGGTTAGGTGTTTAGTAAGTGTGGGGTTAGAGTAATTAGTCATTGTGTTTAGCCTAAAAAAGACTCGGTCCTAGCTTCATTGCAGTCGTGATAAGTTGGAAATCTGCTTCCTCTTCTGAAATCAAATCTTTCGAAGATAATTTTCCTGGGCCAGAAGGCTGGTTTGTAGATGGCTTCTTGCGAGTGTGGTTGAACTCCTACCATGAATGATTGCGTGTCGCCTTTTGGATTCATAGTATTCAACTTTTTCACGTGGGTATCCTCGTCCCCGGTTTTTCTCTCCACATACTTTTTTACAGCTTTTTCATCTACGTCGTTTGGGACGCGTGAAATGAATGTTTTTGCTCACCCTCATGAAGAGCATCGTCTGCTCTTCCTTTTGCAAAACGTCTTTTCTCATCCTTGAATTTCGCACCATTTTCTTCAGTCTTTTCTGCATTTTTTCTGTTACTTCTTTTCCTACTCCTCTGTACAGTCTGCCAGATTTCTGAATTCTCATTTTTTTTCTGTTCCTGTGATGTGGGTTCAGTATTCTTTGTTCTTCGTCTGTAACTTCTCCAAGATTGATCATAGACTTCATAATTTCTGTTCGGGTTTTTATTAGATCGGTAATATTTTCTTCGGTATTTTTCTTTCTGCAATATTTTTGTTCATCCCTGTATATGCTTGTCTAGATGTACATGCTGTTTGTTTATCAATTCTTTCTTCTTCATTATTCTTCATCATCACTATGTCTGCGATGTATTCACTACATGAAGGTCGTTGGTCGTATAGTTTTTGCATCATAAAAAGTTTATCTTCTAGCAATGTTGTTTTCTTGATATTTGATTTGTTTTAATATTTTTTTTTATTGTATATTTGAAACACGTTGGTTTGTTTTCAATGACGTCATTTTGTTTTTCTACATTTTGGTTTAGTTTTTTCTTGATGAGCAACTGTTATGGTAGAATGCTTCACATGTTGCACATTTCACTTTGTTAACCGCTTTTTTACCACAGTAATGACAGTTTTGGTTCAGGACAGATTTGCTCGCGTCCGCATTCGCGGCCATCTTGGTTTTTATTATGTAGATATTGGACTAGATGTAAATGATTCTGATTTTCAACAAATTCTTGAAGCACTGGTGCTCATGGTTGTTTTTTTTGTATATAGTTCCAAGGTCGTCATTTTTCACGAAAACTAGTTAATTTTTTCACTCACATGTGTATGCGGGAGCTGTAGGTCAGGGACAGACAAGAACTGCTGGACAGATCCGGAATCACTTTATATTACAATGGATGCACTGTTTTGTACAAATGTTTTGTTGATTAAATCCAATATTTTTTGACATTGAAATAAATTTGTTTGTTTGTTATTTTTTTTCCAATGATGCTATGTTTGTTCACCGTACTCGATGAGTTCAATGTTTATTATTCTTTCTTTATTCAATTCATTCACTCACACTCTTTGATTCACCAGAATTACTACATTCAAGTAACACCTTGTAAGCTTAGATTTAATGGCAAGTTTCAGCTAAAGCAATCATTTGTTCTGGAAGAAGTAAAATAGAAGTAGGTCAGTCTTCAAAAGCAACCATTTTCAGTTCAAAAGATGGGGTGCTTTCAATGGAACTGAATTGTTGTAGTAGTGGGTTTCTTTATCGTTGGTAGGTCATGTACTTGTGATGAAACATTGTCAGACCAATGTCGTTTCAGGTTGATACGTGTACAGACATCTTTCTTCAACATAAATTTCGATTCCGTTGTTCTGGCATATTCCCAATTCGTAGTATCTTCTTTCAGCTGGAATCAAAGAAAAATATGTTCATAGGATTGGATATAAAATCTTGATTGAATTGATATTTTTAATGGAAACACTCGCAACAATTTTACTCAATAAATTAAAGATCGTTTCTTGAACCCGGCTTTCGATGAAATAATAAGGTAATGTACTCACCTAGAAATGTTCTTCACAAAATCATATATTTCCGCTCATTACAAAAGTTCTATTCACTGTCCGAAGCCATTTCTTACGACGCCCTCCATTTGTAGGTGCATAAAAAATTGTTTATTTGAATTTTCATTGGTGTGCAGACAGCCGGGCACACAACACTTTTCAGACATTTCCACAGTTATTAAAATTCCGAAATAATTTCGGAAATTTTTCAAAACAAAACATTCATGGAGAGCTTGTTCGTTTGCAGCCAGTGTTTCCACCCCTTTGAAATTAAACGTAATATAATTTGAATTAAAATAGTAATAGAAAGTATAACATCTTTTCAAACAATTATTATTCTCACTTATGAGAAGTGCCATCAAGTGAGTGAAGATTTCACCCCTAATTGTCGATAATACAGGAATCCCTTTCACCTCTTCCAAATCAAAAGATAATTTTCAATAATTATTTTATCAACGGTAATTTTTTTTTCAAACATAAAATAAATACAGGATTTGTGAACAATATCTATTTACTCAAATATCGAACATTATTCTGTTGATAATATAACTTCTTCAAATTTCTGATCGTCCAGTTCCAGTTGTTTCCAGTTCCTTACCGAATAGATGATAATGATTTTTTTGATGGGACCCACTCATGACAAGTGGTTTCCTTTATCAACTCTCTGGTACCTATTGAAGAACTGACACTTTCGACATATAGTCGGTTTCTGGTTTTCATTAAACTGTTTTGAGAAAAACTGTTTCAGCTGCAGCTGATGAGTGTGGAAATGCCAAAGTTCCATTAACAAATTTTATCAAATTTGGAAACATACTATCACCAAGCCCATTTATCAATAGAAAACTGTTTTCCAATAATTGTGATTACCCATCATTACTGATACATGATCCCCAGCAAAACCAACAAGATTTTTATACGGTACTTCATTTTTGATCAAGTAGAGCTTTCACAGCACTTAAACTTCCTACTGTACCTGATCTCACTTCCATCAGTGTTAAAATCTGTCCCGAACCAGCATTTCGTTGTTCGAGTATCCGACTAAAATTGCCATGGATTTAGTTTAGTTGTCTCATCCAAAATTAATGAAAACTGGTGTGATTTCCTGTCATAAATGATGTTTTTTAAATTTCTTGTCCAAGAGCTTTGATAATTCCTGTAGTTTCAGTTCGACCACAATTCAGTTTCAATTATTCTGGAATCAGGTGCTATATATAGCTTTGAGAAGTGGTATCAAATGATCCATTGTCCTCAAGGGAAGATTATGTTCTGCTATGAAAGCACAGAGTTTAACTTTGGCTTCTATCGATTGTCTGCTTAGTAATCTATTGTCTTCTCTTGAAAAATCCGTCGATACAAAATTCATCGACTAGAATTAACTCTTTACAAATAAATTGCAAAATAAATCAGAATATTGTAGATGAAATGGAATACACTGTTGTTGATATAACTTACAGAATATTTGATATTTATTCAATTGTGCAAATTGCCCTATTATTGTAATTTCCAAATCACGGAAATTGACATTTCCAATCCGAATTGGACTATCGTTTGTAATTTTTTTTATTTTTTTCGAAATAGTATTATTCGAATTATTATTGTGATCAGATTCCTCGGAAAACATCTTCGAATTATAAAGTAAAATCAACACAGCCAAATACTAAATACATGAAATTGCCAATTTCTCAGCCGGCAAATCAACAACCAAAGGGTAAACGGTGTACAATTTTTTTCAAAGACTAATCTAACATCTGACGAATCAAGAAAACTAAACACGGCACGAAACACCTTCTGCTGTTTTGTGGGTCGAAAGTCACAACACACCAACACAGAACGACATAGAACTGGTTTTGTAACAACTGTCTACAGAATGTAATAATAGTTCTTGGCCTAAAGTAATAGGGTAATTTGGTTTAAAGTAATAAGGTAATAGATTTTGTTCAATAGTAATAGATCTATTACGAAAATAATATAAGTGTCAACCCTGTTTGCAGCAGATCTCACTGCATATCTCGTATCAGATATCTGCAAGAAAAAGAGCTGAAGAGAGAAAAACGATTGATAATATTCTGCTCCATGGAGCAAACGAACGAACCTGTCCAGTATCAAATAGGGATGGGCACCTGATCCCGGAACTGATCTTTTGAAACAGGTATTCCATGTGGGATCACTGGACTCGATCCTTATTCACAAATATAACAACAATGGAGCAGTGTTCAGTGAGTGACACATGATGCGGTGATTTATCAGCGATTGGAATTCGGAGTATTTATTACGACTGTGTATTCATATTCGATTCGTGGAGAAGAGAAAGCGTTATGCGTTCGTATACGAATTAAAATTCATTCGAGAATAACACCTCTAGTCTCTAGAACAGTTTAGAGGGTACCTTCGATTAATAGGTACCGTCGTAATGAATTGGTAGTTTGATCTTGATATATTTTTCGGATAGATGATGAAATATACAACAATAAAAAAAATAAAAATTGTTGTCAACGAAAAATATAAAATATCGATGAATGAAAAAATGAATTGATATCTCAGGACAAAAAGCCCATTCAACAAATAAAATATTAGATATTCTATCTCGGAAAAAGAAAAGCATGAAAAGATCTCAGAGAAAAATACGTTTATATGGGAAAACTGTTATGGAAATAAATTTATATTATTCGTATTCAAAAAAAAATCTGCTCCAAGCTTTTGGAGCCGAGCCTTGTATGTCGTTCGTTCAAAATAAGGCCAGCTTTAGAAAATAACCACTCACATGAAACAAAGCTGACATTTCTGAACAATCTGGCTCAAAAATGGGTAGTTGGCCTGATTAACCCTCCACCAAATCAAAGGATTTTTATTTCGTTCTAGTGTTTCATCCTCCATATACCTCTGCACTTCTTTGATAGCCCTAGAACTATTGGGTACTCCAATTCTATTTTTGGCTACTTTTTCATCCAGACATGTCCAAACAGACGAACTTTCACTTCTTTCCAATTAATTTTTCTCTGCTTGTTTCCGACTATCACAGAATGGGAGTGTTTGTGAAACGGGGGTCTCAATTACTTGATTTTTAGGAAGTATCTCCAATACGAGGCTAATCAGTAGTTTCTTGGCGGATTCAAGGGCATCACCATATTTGAAGGCGAATATTTTGAATCGCGGGTCCAACAAAGTACACAATTCAACAATACGCGGTTCAAAACTATCACTAGTGATGCTGAAATATATTTTTAATCACTGATAGATTTTGTAGCTTCCTCAAAATGTTTCAAAATATTGCACTGTCCAAAAGGCCAATAGTCGACCTTATAGTATTTTTCAAATCTGTGAACCTATCCAACACATAAAAAGCGGAATTCCAACAAGTTGGAACATCCTGTATTAACGTTTTAGGATTTTCCAACAAATGCTTTTGAAAATTACTAAATTTGGTGTTTGACAAAGTGCTCCTTTGGAAGTGAGAATATATTGTTCACGTTGTCGGACACAGCCAAAATATTTTTTTCCCAAATTCCCTCTTTGACAATTCTGGATATTCTTGCCACTAAATTGACAGCAGTGTAGTTTCCTTCGAAAGTATCGCAACTCAAAAAACTTTCGTCTGTTAACAAAACGGAATTAATCTTGAAATGTTTGTCGATGAAATGGGCAGTCACGGCCATAAAACTTCCATGATTTGCGTAAACGTGGAGGGTCTTTTTTAATTTTTTTATCTTTGTTTGATTCGGGAACAGGATGGATTCCATAGAAATGAGTAGTTCTTGGATAATCTTTTTTTCTGCGAAATTGACTGTCGGATGTTTCCATTTGAGATATTTCTTTGAATTTGACATAGAATGCTTGAAGCTTCACACCTGTTCATATATATCACATTTTGAAATCTCAACTCATCGACAATCAAAATACGACTGTTTGTTACTGTGAACTGTGAACCCGTATTCACCTACAGCCAATCCGATCGACATCCCACAGTAAACCGAGTGAGTTCGCGAATCATGTTTACGACACGGCCTGACGATGACGTAGGTACTTGATACTGGAACTGATCTTTGGAACAGGTATCAGTCCGGAAACGGATCGGAACTGATCCATGAAAAATGTGGGATCAGCCATCCCTAGTATCAAATGACAAATGGCATACGTCACAATTAAGATGGAATGGCAAATTGAGGTTCCATGGTGCGCAACTCATACAACGATGCCAAATCGTATTTTTGATGAACGTGACTTCACTAATCCAGTTTTTTCAGATTATGGAAATTTTTTGAAAAACAAGTGATATTAGCTCATAAATTTTTTAGTTACAGTGTTTCCTCATGATTCATGGAAAGGCTCATTTGAGCACAGAGCAGGGAAGCGTGAGCTTTGAATGGGCATGCAAATATCCCCTCATTCAAAAAAGACATTTTTAGCAAAATTTCCAAAGACTCTGAAACCCGATCAGCTAAATGATGCAAGTCTGAAAGGTTTGCGCAAAGCATCGGTGGTGGATTCGCGTGCAGCTCGCAGGCACATCAAGGAGTTGGGTGAACGTAAAAAGTTCGAGTTTGTATAATAACACAATTCGAAGCAAAATCCGGAGGAATTATACCCCAGCTTTCAATATTTGCAGCTCTTGGAGCAATAGGTTCATTACCTGATGGAGCGATCATCGCCAAGACAGCCATCGACTCTGAAAATGCCAAAAACTTGTCATAACAAACAGATGGAAAGAGTCGGAAAGCAAGGCTCTGGTCTATTTTTAAGGAAAAGGGCTCGATTAAGTTATGGACTTACCCTCAGAAAAAAAAATGCCATTGAAGCTACCCACCAGATCGTTCTATGATCTGGATTTCATCATCGAATATTGGAATCATTTGAAAGTTGTTTATTTCAGAAAGGATATATACACGCGATCAATTACCACGTTCTACGCCTATGTTCCAAAAATGTGCCAACGTGAATTTGGAACTTCAAGATAATAGCTTACCGAAAAATTGGAAACAAAGTTGAATATTTTGATAGTTTTGGTAATTTGAAACCACCTGTAGAATTGGTTCGATACCTGGGAAAAAATGTTGAAATATTCTATAACAACGATCGTTATCAAAACTGCAATGAATTCAATTGTGGTTATTTGTTTGGAATTCCTCTATAATACTGAAGAACACAGATAGTTACAATGACAAGTTATACTTTCACGGCCTCCAGTGATTTCACCAATCCAATTTTATTGAACTCCGAATCTAACTACGGCTTGGCTTCGATCGGTTTCCACTCGTACAATAGTACACCGAACGTAGAAGAGGGAAAAGAAAATTTTATTATTTCAAGAACGCTGATATGAATCGGAGGGAGATAATCAGCAACTCCACCGGATCCTACGAGATAAACAACATTGCTACATTTCTTTCGAAATATATCGATATACCAAAAAAAAAAGAACAATCTGAGAACAAAGAAGAGAAAAAGGACGACCCAACAAACCAAAAATTCAAACTGAAAGCGAATCTCAATACTATATAGTGTGAAATATACAGCAACATACATTCACTTGATTTTTGACCTGAAGAATGTATTGGACGATTATTGGGTTATTCCCAGAGATTTTTGGTGCCTGGAATAGTTTCATGATTGCAACCTAACAGCCGTAGCTTGCTTCAACGGCCAGCCTTCTCATACGAATTCGCACCCAAAGATAACACTGGATACGCCATCGACGAAGTCCCGCGGAATTTGATTTGCCTACTTGTAACTGCCGTAGGTGACATGGGTAACATTACCGTCAGCATCGATCAAGATTTCAATCATATGAATTTCAGAGGTGAACAGAATATCATCAGATTGGTGTTGGAGAATCTCTGAGAAATGGGTCTGGCATTCGATTATAAAGACGATGATCTGGCTGCGAGTTCAATAGTGGAGAGAACATCGCACAGAACGCTTATGCTCTCTCCTTCGATCAAAACTTTCTGGAATCATTGGATTATCATGTCACTGTTAGAAAGGTGTATTCGACGTGTACAGATGTCCAAAATTGGATACATCCATCCAACGCTTGGAAACTCGCGCCCTTCATCCATACGTGAAGTCATTTCAAAATAATGATATAATCGAAATCGCTATTCAGTAGATTGAAGCATGGTTACTCATGTATGATGCGGTCATTAGCATCAAGGGGACTTTGACGAAAACTGCCGGATCTGGAACAGTCACCTTCGTGAATAATGTACCAGCCTTCTTTTTCGACTCGTACGACCTCATTGGTAAATAATTGGATTTGGTTCGCAATCCCGGGTGGTGAGTACACTAAGAGGATATTTATGTTATACCACAGAAGATATCAGTCATCTAATAGATCCCTACAAAATGATGATGGGTTATTCACCTTTCACGTGCCGCTGAAACATCTATTGGACATTTTCAATGACTATACGCTTGCTACGCGTGGAAAGCAATCTCTGCGATTGGTTGGATCCCGTAATGACAACTACTGCATGCTGATAAAAGATGCTGCGTATGCAGCTATACAGACGAAAGCCGAATTATAATTCAATAATATTGAATTGATCATTAGTGATCATGGCTCCGACCGAGAAGGTTGTGCTATCAGCTGAGCTTTTTAAATTGAAGAAAAGTGAAACAATCGATGTAGTTGTATCTAAAGTGCTACCGGATAGTGCTTCAGAAAACTCGATTTTCAAAAATTTTGTCAGTGACTTATCCCGTAGTGCCGAATTAGTGGAAAATCCCAGACTCATAAACGGTGAAACAGCTAACTGTTCTGAGTCACAATGCTTGTTTACCCCAAGAAAATGTCAGCAACTTGATCGTGAGTTAATATTTCTCGAGAAATTATGTGATCAAATGACAAAAAGTTTACAAGATCAAGAAGGAATAATATTTCTCCTAAAACACCAGATAGCTAATTCCAGTACTTCGAACAGTAATCAACAAACCGTCACTCCGTCTGGGTATGGCAAAAAAATCTCCAAGCCGAGTAGTTCTACCGAACAAAAATCTAACGCTCCGAAATCTGATATGAATTATCTCTCTGCCAATAAAACAAATGCCACAAAAAAGGTGAATGGCACTGACCGGAATCCCCCATCAGCTGTTGAAAGACCAATGAACAATAACAAAATACTTCTCACTGGCTCAAGCAAAAGAACTAATCATAAAATACAGGGCGTCACCAGTGACAATGATTTGGAATGGTTGTACGTGGGTTAAATCGAAGGTATTATTGATAATGAAGTAATGCTGTCCTTCATCAACGAGTCTTTCCCTAATCAAGATATCAAGTGCTTCAGGTTGAATATCAAGGGTCAAAACAGTTCATTTAAACTTGGTGTCTCGAAGTCCCTGAAGCAGC
Organism: Gonioctena quinquepunctata; assembly: GCA_018342105.1. Classification (NCBI taxonomy): domain Eukaryota; kingdom Metazoa; phylum Arthropoda; class Insecta; order Coleoptera; family Chrysomelidae; genus Gonioctena; species Gonioctena quinquepunctata. The sequence continues at coordinate 12,381 of JAFIRS010008400.1, forward strand.
CGATCCTGAAGAGTGACCTATGGCCTGAAAATGTGTTAATTAAGGAATTTATGTTTTTTCCGTGAAAACTCTGAATACGATATATCCCATGATATGTCTCATGATCAGTGTCCTAACTCAACAAATCTTGTGATATTTCATCTCAACATTCATAGTATCAGACAAAAAATTGACAAACTCGACTTCTTATTGCAATCACTCGATTATACTGACGTAGTATGTTTAACAGAGACCTGGTGCAGTGATCAAGAAATTAATTCAGTAAATCTCTATTCTTATATCCTCACTTATTATTTTTGTAGAAATGACGAAGATGATGGTGGAGTTGCCATATTCGTCAAATCTTATCACAACTTCAAAATATCTCGCTTAAATAGTGATATGCTGCTTCTGAAATAACTGCTTACAATTCTCATCAGCTGTCATTATAGACCTCCCTATACTGACAGTAAATGTTCCTATCTAAAATGGATGCATTTTCAGATTTATTTCCTGGAAAGCAATATAAATCTATGGCATTTATGTGTGGTGACTTCAATTTCAATTTTCACGTAAATTCCAATGACAGAAACGCAGAGTACCTTCGCAATCTACTCGCTTCATATGGACTAAATCAATGTATTTTTGATCACTCGAGAATACAGGGAAACAGTATGTCTAGAGTCGATAATATTTTCTCGTCCACCCCTTGCCAAATTCCCTCTGTTGTCATTCATCCCGATTTTTCCGACCATGCACTCCAAATTATTAAACTTTCAATTAAATCTTGCACTATTGATGAGCCCCATTACACTCTCAAGCGAACGTTCAGTGACCTGAACATTCATCATTTCAAAACTTTACTGTCATGTGAATCTTGGGACTTTGTATATCCAAACAACATTGAGTTCGATACAAAAATTTTCAAACTCCACTCCCTATTCCTCGAGCTATTTGATAAGCGTTTTCGCCTGTTCTACGTAAAATCAGTAACACCCAACTTCCAAAAGGCAAACCCTGGATCACCAATGAAATCATCAATGAAGCTATACTTCTTCGTGATGTTTTCAATCTGAACAGAATTCAATTTGATGAAGTCATTAATGAGCAATATAAAATGCTGTTGATGAATCATAGAAAAAAAGTTGACCATTCAAAAAAAGAGTATTTCAGCAACAAATTTCTTGTAGTTGATAACAAATCCAAAGTTGCCTGGAATATAATTAAACAGAATATGTCATCCAACAATGTGGGCAATTGTTCACCGAATAATTGTGGAACTGATGACGGAACTCGGGTTCACGATGGCCCTGTAATTTCTCAAGTCTTTCATGATTTTTTTGTTGACTCTGTAAAATTTCTTATCAATGATACTGAGCCTGCTGGTGAAGATCATCACGATATAAAAACAAATCATTTTTTTCTTCATCCTTTTGACAAAACTGAACTTCTTGATATTATTAAGTCTATAACGTCTGAGGAGTCTAGCGGCATAAATGAATTGTCTGGTAGAGTCTTGTTGACTGTTGCTGTCCTAATCATCGAACCACTTACATACTCACTTGATTTGTCATTACCTGAGGGTTCATTTCCCTCGTATCTCAAACACGCTATTGTGGTTCCTGTTCACAAGAAAAATGATAACCACTCAATCTCCAACTACAGAGGTATTGCATTTCTGTCTTCATTTTCAAAAATTTTCGAAAAATCTTATTTGAACAGACTTGTATCCTTCTGTAGAAAGTATAACCTACTCTCTAAGAACCAATATGGATTCCAAGCTGGTTTATCAACCCAATTCTTTCTCTGGTGAATCAGGTTTTATCCAAATTTAAAAATGGCGAAAAAACGATCAGTATTCTTTTTGACTTGTCATGTGCATTTGACACCATCAGTCATCAACTTCTCCTCGATAAACTTTATGACATTGGAGCTCGCGGCCAAAGTCTCAAATGGATTGAGACTTATCTGACCGGCAGGTCACAATCTGTTAAGGTCAGGCTCAAATCGGGAATATATCATTCTGATAATCGTAACATCTCAACAGGTGTTCCCCAAGGTAGTGTTCTGGGTCCTACTCTCTTCCTCTTATTCGTTAACGACATCTCCAATATTAATCAACAACATTGTACTGTACAGTTTGCTGATGACACGTCCTTCATATTGAGTTCTGCTTTATATGAAGGTTTATCTGACCAGGCAGGTACTGCAGTTGCAAATATGCTTAATTACTGCTCCAGAAACGGCCTCGCACTAAATAGCAACAACACAAATACCATTGTTTTCTCGCTTAGAGAAATGGATTGTAGTATATTGGTTAGAGCAAATACTGAATCTATTGTACAGAAACAATCAGTCAAATTCTTAGGGTTGAACATTGACTCTCAATTATCCTGGAATGATCATATTGACTCTAATAAATTATCCAAACATTGTTTCGTTATTTGGAATCTTAGAAATTTTGTCCCCATTAATATTTTATCAAGATACTACTATGCCTATGTCCACCCAAGTCTAAATTATTGCTTAGTCTGCTACGGTAACTGCAGTAGATTGAATGATCTGTTGATTTCGCAGAAAAATATATCAAGAACCATGTGTTTTAAAGAATATGGTGATTCTTGTGAGCAGTTATTCACTGAATTACAAATTTTAACTGTGATATCCATGTATATTTTGAATTCTGTCACTTACATTAAGAATCATCACTACAAGTTTCAGCAAAGGGATATCCACATAGCCGCTGGTTATATTCTCAGACAAAATTATAATCTGATAATTCCTGTTCACAAATCAACATCTGTATCAAATGGACCTCATATTATGTCTATAAAAATATTTAATAAACTTCCCATATTCATTAAGAAAATGTCTAATCCCATCAATTTCAAAAATAGCGTTTGGAGTATTCTCTTCAAAAATGTCTCTCATTCACTAGATGATCCGGCTGCTTGACATCATGATTGTTGGCTTGTTCACTATTTTACTGTTTTTACTATATATTTTTCCTAATTTTTTTATATGATTATCTCCTACCACTACTATTGAATTATTTTTTTATGTACATTTAATATTATTTTTTTAGTCACATGTATATTCCATATTTTATCACTTGATTTTTTAACTCCTATTTTTACTTGTGGATTTGACGATTTCCATGCTTGTAAAAAAGTCTCAGAAAAATAAAGTATTGATTGATTGATGAAGCATATTTTCCATAGTAATGAAAATCGCCTGAATTCATTGCAATCAACCAAGTCTGACATACCTATAATAATTCCGTATAGAAAATGGGAGTTGCACGGCATTGACAGGATCAACGAAAGAAATTCTGGCGGTCAAAACTTGTTCCGCTGTGGAAAATCCTCGACAGTGTTTTATCAAGATCGTGTAGACAATGTAACAAAAATTCCACATACTTCGATAATATCGATTTGATTGACATGAGATTGACTCTGAATAGCAATATATATCCGCATAAACATATGCGATTGAATTTGGAAAAACATATTTCGTAGAGGCTCATAATGCCCACATGTGCTCTGGTTTTTCCTCTTTTGCGGAAGAAAAGGCCTTCCTAACCTCCTAGCATTTTGTACCTCAGTCTATCTAACAAAATTTTGGCAAGGGAAACGCCCTCCCATCTCCACTCTCCCAAAATAAGCGGTCCTCCCTGTTCAGCTCTTTGCTTGCTTGTCTTTCCTTTCGTTTTTCCTTTTCCTTCTTTTATGTTTTATCTCTGGCCCCTTTTTGTTTTGTTTTCTTTCCTTTGTTGTTTTCGCTTCTTAGATTTCTGTCTTTTTTTCTCAATTCTTTCTAGTTGTCTTGTTCTTTTTCTGTGTCATACATGATCATTCCTTTTCCCCTATTATTTATTCAGTTTGGTATCGGGGGGGGGATCTCATATTTTGATTTCCTAATTCTTCTCTTGCTGTTATTCTGTTCTGCAGTTTGCATGTGTTTATGACGACATGTTCAGCGTCTCTTCGCCTTCTTCTTGGTTGCAGGTGCATTTTCCTGTCGTGGGCCTTAAGTTAAATCTCTTATAATAAGACTGTAGGTGGCCGTTCCCTGTTATTAGTTGTGTTGTTTTCCAGTTGAGCGTCAGCAAGCTTTTACTAACGTTTGGTACTATTTTATGGGTTTTGCCATTTGATAAATTCTTCTTGTTCTTTATCCTCCTTCAGTTCCCTTCTTGTAGGCGGTATTGTTTTCTCTCTCGTGTTCTGTCAGTTTTTTGGTTTCTGTGTCTGCTTGTTTCATGCCGTGCTGTACTTCTGGTGTTGGTGTTCCTATTAATATAATTATTCCTGCTTTATTGAGTTTGTTTATGTTTTTAATATGTGTTGTTAATTTGTCTTCTGTTTTCCTCTGGCTTATGAAAGTCCTGGCTCTTTGCAAGTCCGTCACTATTGAGATGTGTTGTTGTTTTTATTCTGTGTCCCCCATCTGATTCCCTCTGGCCCTGTGGATATCCTTTCCGCTATTTTCTGCCAAAAGTTCCATTGGAATATTGAGAAGATTGGAAACAAATTTGGGGCATTTAAAAACATGTCGTAATTTCATCAAAAATTTTGGGGTGGAGGGCCAGGGGTTGACCGCCAGAAAAAATCTAAAAAGCCAGTCATTTGGGAAGATTTGAAGTCGACGTTCCGGGAACGAGTTCGTACAGGGGTAATCATAAATTTGACCCATAAAGATACCATTAAATTTTTTAAAGACGCCTTCAGCCTTTTCAAACGTAGAATCAATAACATGTTGAAAAAATTCCCCATGCTGAAGGTGAATACTTGTTTTTGCGGGGAATTCGTCAAAATGGGCTTGGATGGGGAAAAACTCGATTAGAAATATCTCAATACTAAAAACCAAGTGATTGATAGGGGAACAGATTTACAGGGGTGGTTTGATGAATTTGTTGTAGATAAATTGGGCAATAAATTGGAGAAATTTTGTGGGAAAGAAAGTGGCTGGGCATTACAAAAAAAATGCAAATTTAGAAGTGAATATCAATCAATCAGGTTTGGGCAAAGAGGGTTCATCTTTCATCGAACTTCCA
>JAFIRS010008401.1:0-17411 GCA_018342105.1 Gonioctena quinquepunctata
CATGCGAAAATAATCATATATAATAATAAATTAAATAATTAACAAAACAAACCATCATTACAACTGGCTTCCAACGCGGGCAAAATAATTATCATATCAAATCATAACAACAATAAATCATCTTACAAATCCATTACAAAATATATATATATATATATATATATATATATATATATATATATATATATATATATATATATATATATATATATTGTTCGTATAACGAACATGTCGCCCAACTTCGGGGCATGCAAAATTTTGGAGAAAATTTCAGAACTCACGAAAATGATCAGAATCTTTATTCAGATCATATGGCCCACCGGAAAGGGCAAGAAGAAGACGTGAGAGACACTTTCTTTTTGAGTAAACAAAATTTCGGTAGTGAGCACACTACCTGGCGCCCACGAAAATTCAATAAGGACGAAGAATGTCCACAAGAATTTGCTTACCCAGTCACTCGCAAAACAAAACCGAATTTTGGGACGCTGGTGAGCTCCCAAAAATTAGGAAGTCGCAAAAACGAAAATTTGTAAATCCCACAGACAACATTTTGTCAAGATTAGTAGGAGCAATTGAAGGAAGGGGAAAGGGGACCCCTTCTCAAGAAAAATCTATTATTAATCAAAACGTGAAATTTTTTAAAATTCGGCCTCCGACTTTTAGCGGACTCTCCCATGAAAATCCCTACACTTTTATTGAAAAAAGTGAGGAATATTTAGTAGATTACCACCCTTCGCAGTGGGTGACAATAGCGTCCAGCTGGCTAAAAGGTCCGGCTGTGACATGGGCCCGTGGTTATTCCAGTAGCCTAACCACGTGGCAATTTTTTTCACAATGATTCATAGAGCATTCTAATAATGAATTGTTGGTTTCCGATTTCGAATCAAATTTGTATGGGTCTGACCAACCCAAAAACCAAGATGTGGCTACATTTATTCTGGATAAATGGGGACTCGCGAGACGCCTTTATCCTAGTTTGGATGAAAGCCATATTGTGAGGATTGTTCTGAATAGAATAAATCCATACATAAAAATTCACTTACAACTACATGTTTTCAATTCGATCGAAGAATTAACGCAAAAAGCGATTGCAGTGGAAAATCTGCTCCACAGCAATAAGCAGAAGTATTCTGGTGCATATTTAAAGAACGCAAATTTTCATAGAAATTTGAACAGAGAACGTAATCATAGGGACGAGTCAAATCAGCGTCGCGCCGCTACCGCTTATAAGCCTGTTCATCAGGAGCAGACTGGCGGGACACGCCACCACGCCGAGTGCCGTCGCCTGTAAGGCCAACGTTTCAAAATTTAAATCGAAACGAAAACAGAAATAACCAGAATACTAATCCAAATTTTGTAAACAATTCAAGTAGGAATGCTCCTCAACAAAATTTTTGTAGTAATGTGTCACAGTCAAATAGAGGTCCTTCTGACCCCACTTGTTATAATCGCGGGGGAGGCCACTATAGGAATGAATGTCCGACGCTCCCGGACGCTCAGCGCCACGGCGCATCAGGGCCACCAAACGGGCAAAATAGAAATCCACCAAGTGAATATTCTAACACAAACAATAAAAATTGGAGAAAACCAAATTTCAATTTTAGCAAAAATCAACGGGCCAATCGAGCCGCCAGTAAGGCCTACGAGGCACAGATACGTTCAAAAAACGAGGAAAGGGACAGCCGAAGAGTCCCTCCACCCTCGCGCAAATGAACCCAAAGTTTCAAAATTTAGTTGAGAAGACTGCACGCCACAGCAGTCTGGGTCCCCGCGGCAATATTATTGCGAATATTTGTTCTGAGCAAAATTTTTCGAATAATACGGTCGCCGAATTAATTTCTTCGGAAACTGATTCAACTATTCCTCTTGTAAATAACTCTAGCTGTTCACAGCACAACGTTGTTTTCTCTCTTTCTTAACCACATATGGAGGAGGGAAAAAAGTCTGAGAATCGACATGGGTGCAGAACCCCAAAGAACAGGGACCATCGATCCCAGATGGAACCCCTGCACCATGTCTTTGTATTCTTTCACCCGCCACTGGTGGTAGGCGTAAAAAAGTTCACTCACCGCCGGGTGTTGAACGAAGAGACTATTGCAGCCTACCCCTTGTCGAAAAGAGTGATTCTTTCCCAGAATCAGCTCCAATGACTCGTGAAAATCCAAATGTGATTTCAGATTTTTATGTAATCAAAAATAATTTTTCTAACCAGTTTGTGACGAAAAATGAAAAGGAAAAACGGGAAGTTCGACAGGTTATGCTTCCTCGAGAGAAAAAGTACGCTTCTCATCTTCCAATGATCGCTCGAATCGGAGCGCGTGATCAACATGATATTTCTGAAATTTCAAATTCTACTTTTTCGGATTCTAATTCCTCTCGTGAGAATTCTTCAGCAAGCCTAGCTTGCGAAATTGTAGATCAAATTTCCCATGAAAAACAACAAAAAAGAAAATTGTTGATGGAGTGTCCTAAGGATAGGGATTCCAGTTTTCGCACTGAAAAGGCAGATATTGATGTACAGGGCGTGTCTAAACTCAGGACCAGGGGAAATTTAGGGAAGTTTTCAGCTGGGGTGTCAGGCGTTGTACAGGGTGTTTCTCCTATCGAGGATATGAATGGGTGTCATGATTATGTACAGGGTGTATCGAATAGTGTGGCATACCAGGTTGGCGATTCAACGGATTTTTCTGAAACGGAGTTTTCTGATATCGATGATTCAAGTTTTGGATTTGATATTCCGGCAATAAGGCCAATGGAAAATTTTTAATTTTCTAGTAAAACCAGTAATAGTTCCTGGGTGACCGCAGAGGCGGGCTCAGATGCGGTTGATGAACCTCCACGAAGCCATATCCAGTTGCAGGATACAACTGAAAGGGCAGTGCAGGATAATTCGCAACTAGGCGGGATCAGGAGAGGCGTCGCGGACGTCGAGATGGTGAGTGCCATCCCCGGTGATCGAACCCAAACACAGGAGGTGTTTGTGACGTCACGGGCAGCTGGGCCACCGAAAAAGAGGTGAGTGCCACCCCCGGTGCGTGAACCCAAACACAAAAGATGTTTATGCCGCCACAATCACGGGCTGATGGGCCACCAAAGAAAAGTTCAGGACCGGCTGGTACCGAGGCCGAACAGTTTCAGGAGAATTGCGAGACCCTGCTTGGCAGCTCGAATTCACAAAAGTCGGATGATAGTTCTGAAGTTTTAGATTATCTTGCCACATACACTGGTATCGAAATTGAAAATGGGTTACATAGGGGTAACGTTATGGGTAGTGTGGTTCCGTTTGAGGAACACACATTTCTGCCAAGTCAATATCGGATTTCTCTGGATGAATCTGCGTTCAATAATTTCATTATTGGATGTCATGGAGAAATACCACGCATCGAGGTGGAGATTTTTGGAAGTCGAGCTAGGGCACTTGTGGATAGTGGAAGTTCGCTCAGCCTTTTGCGACGAGATTTGTTGCCTGAGACTTGGGAGATAGATACTTCGGAAGTGACACCATTAAAACTTGCTTGTGCCGGAGTGAGTACGTACAGCACCGGACAAACTGTCGTTGATGTACAGATAGGTGACGTCATCTACGCCGTAACAGTGCAAGTGGTGGATGATCTTGTCGAGGATCTTTTTTTGGGTTGTCCTTGGCTGGCGGCAAATGACGCGATGGTTGACTTTTCCAGAAGGACCATCTACGTTGGCAAAAGACCGAGGCAAGCCATTTTTTGGGCTGAGGAGATTTATTCTCCCTCGAAAGAGTTCCCACTTCCAGAGGTTGAGGATCATCAATTGCCGGAGGAGAACACGGTCGAGTTTTTGGCTTTGATTGGGGAGTTTGCGGATATTTTCTATAAATCGCCGCGTCAACCGGTAACGCGCGCCGCCGTGCACAGGATTGTATTAAGGAACAATGTGCCCTTCAAAATTCGTCCCTATAAGGTCAGTGACGAGGAGCGTGCACTGTTACAGGGCGAAGTTTCCAAGATAATGGCAGCAGGGGTGATTGGGCGAAGTCAGTCGGCGTATCAGAGTCCGGTGGTCATTGTTACCAAGAAAGACGGCTCTGCTAGGTTCTTCGTCGACTACCGTAGGTTGAACTCAATTACGGTTCCTGAAGCCACCGTGCTTCCCAATATTCATGAGACGATAAAAGAGTTAGGACAGGCCAGCGTCTTCACTAGCCTGGACCTAAAGAGCGGTTATTGGCAAGTAGCCATGGAAGAGGAGTCAAAGCAGTATACTGTCTATGCCACTCCTGAAGGTGCGTGCTACGAATTTAATTCGATGTCATTTGGGCTGATGTCAGCACCAGGAAGTTTTCAGCGTCTCATGTCTGCAGTACTCGTTGGTTAAATTGACGTCTTTGTAAAAGTGTATCTTGATGACATCATCGTTAACTCTAATTCAAGGGAAGATAATCTTTTGCATTTATGGTTAGTCCTGGAGCGGTTCAGAGCTCATGGACTCTGGTGTAGTTTGCCGAAATGCTTCTTTGCGCAGCGGAGACTGGAATACCTGGGGCATGTAATTGAAGAGCATTGTAATGAGCCATTAGAACGGCATGTCCTAGCAATCCAGAATTTCCAGCGACCAAAGAATATTTCCCAGTTGAGGGGGTTTCTAGGGAGAGTTGGATGGATTAGAAAATTTGTTCCGAATCTGGCGGAATTGAAAGCTCCACTCACAGACTTGTTAAAGAAATCGTCGACAAAGGGTATGTGGTGGACGCATGAAGCGGACGTTGCATTCGCAACCAATAAGGAGGTCGTGTCCAGACCAATGGTTTCGGCTAGACCAGATTTTGATTTCCCGTTTGTACTACAGACAGATGCCTCTGGGATAGGTATGGCGGCCGTTTTGTATCAATCGGATAGAAACGGTGACCGGAGGATTATCTCTCACTCCAGCGCTAAGCTGAAAGGTGCAGAGCCTAATTACCACGTGAATGAGACGGAATGCCTAGCGATCGTGTGGGCTGTTAAACGCTATCGCCACTACCTAGAAGATAGGCATTTTACTTTGAGGACAGACAGTAAGGCTTTAACTTGGCTAGACAAGTTTGAGGACGCTAAGGCAAAACTCACAAGGAGGGCCCTACTCCTGCAAGAGTATTCTTTTACCGTGGAGCACGTGCCGGGTAAGAAAAATCAGTTAGCTGATTTCCTATCTAGGTACCCATGCGGGAGCCACGGGGAAGATCTCGATGCCGATATGGATCGGATGGGAGTACCACCTATGAAGGTGAAACCAAAGCAAGAAACTACTATCAATGTCGTGGAGACCCCATACAAAATTGATTATCAAATGATCAAAATTAAAATAATAAAAATAATTAAAAAAAAAAAAAAAAAAAAGTAATTTGATACCAACGTACAACAATAATAAACATATATTTGTAATAGTGGATCATATTTCAAAATTTATCAAAATATATTCTACAAAAAGGACTAATTTTAAAAACTGTTAAAAATCTTTACACAAAATTCATAGTAGAAATAGGAAAGCCTGAACAAATTATTTTAGATAATGCTACATACTTTACTAATGAACAAATGGAAAATTTTTCACAGAGTGTGGGAATACAATTAAATTTTACTAGTATTAGACATCCATCATCAAACCCAACAGAAAGATATATACAGGAGGTAATCAAATATTTGAGATTGACGTCGCAGCAAAATCATAAAACATGGGATGAAAAATTAGAGATAATAGAAAAATATTTTAATGAAGTACCTAGCACTATTACGAAAGAATGTCCTATATACATTATGACAGGAAGAATGCCTGAAAGAGAATGGACTATGAATGAAAGAAATATGCAAGAAATAATATATAAAATGAATATAAGAATTAAAAGAAATGCTGATAAATATATAAAAGAGGAACTAAAAGGACAAAATTTAAGAAGGGAGAATTAGTCATTATAAAAGCATTAGGAATACCAAATAAAAGACTAGGTATTTGTGCAAAACTTTCAATGCCATTTGAAGGACCCTATGAGGTTGACAATGAGAATGCAATAAATAGTTATAGGTTAATACATCCTCAGACAAGGCAATTGAGAGGAATATTCAATATTGAAAATGTTTACAAATATAAAACATTTTTATAAATATCAATTTTAAAGTGAAAAAAAATAAATTATGTGTTGTAAATGATAGTTATCGTTGAAGAACTTGTTTTCTTGAACTGGTAGGAAATCCAGCATAGGTAGTTTCCCGAAATTAGAAAAATCGTATTAATAAATGTAGATTTGATAACTGTAAATGAAGAAATTGATATTCAAGATTTTTAACTAGTGAAAAGTATTGAATATAAATTTAGGAATGTTGTTATGTTAGGAAGGACCAGTAATATATTTAAAGGTCAAAAAAAAAATCCTCAAAATATCCACAAAAATAATGAATATTTAATAGTTAGTATTTCATGAGATATTGCTTTCACACTTTTTTGAGATTATATTTCCTTTATGAAGCCTCTGTATAACATTGATGGGTAAATATATGCAAATACTATGATGCAATCATTTTCCTGCATTTTCAAAAATGATTACAACATATGATTGTTTGAAATACAACAAAAAGTCTAGATTTACAAAATTATTATGGATTAAATGTGATCAACAAAATTATAAGGTTGAAACATACAGTATATGAAATTGCATCCAACTGAAATAGCCAATGGGAGAACAAGAAATTACAATAGCCAATCAGAGAACAGAGATGGTGAGATAAAAGATTTGAAATTGTGGAAAAGGAAGAACACAGAAACGTCAAAGATAATTATGATCAAATATTGTATTTAGTTGATAAGAAATGTAAAATATATTAGTTGATAAGTTTTCTCAAATAACACCAAATTAGTGCGACAAGAAAGTGCGCGATTTTGAAAATTCAAATGAAAAGACAAAACAGAAATGGTATCTGGATACCATTTCTGTTTTGTCTTCACCTGGGTGAAGAAAAAACAAAACGAGAGGGAGATTGAAAAAATTTTCAGAATGAAGCTACGTACAGGTAGTTTCTCCTACAATAACAAACCAATTCAACCAATGGATAATTTCGACACAAAATAAATACGGATAAAAGAAGATTACCTTTTTTGTCCTCCACATGAAAACTTGTCCGAACTGCTTTCGGGAATTTTGGATGGTTCCTTTGCAATGGAGAGTTCCTGAGAGGAGTGGATGAAATATGAATTCAGATTATGGCCAGGTAATGCATCAGCGACATTCCAACTCCAGGTATAAACTCTTTCAGTGCACATCACAAACTTAATCACTTCACAAAGTAACTCGTATATCTGAAGAACTTTATATAATTTGGTATTGAACTATAAAAGAATTCTTCCAACTCAAAAGAAAAAAGTGAGGTCATATTTACAATATCCATCACTATTTTTCATTATTTTATGAAAATTTTTCAATTTTTCATAGTTATAAGTTATCTATCGCAGGCCAGGTTAATATGAGTTTTCCTGAATGAAGGAAATAATTGTTTTTGATAATTTCTGGTTCACTTTCCACAATGATATGCTGATATCTCACCGATAAACACTGAACTGAAATAGTTCAAATGACATCAAGACAGGCAGTGGCTCTATTGCCAGTACTGACTCCTGAGGCGAAGGCGTTCCAACTGAGTTTAGTCGTGGTAAGAAAAGAAAGTACAAAGAGTAAAAATAATTAAAATTCCACATATATTCAATAAAATTGTTATGGTATTGGATAAAAGAAATAAATTTACAAAACATATAAATATAAATAGAAATTATCATATTCTACCCAATCATAACAAATTGACATCTGGAGTAAGGGCAAAATAACAATCATTATTTAATTACAATTTGACAACCAACATAAAGGCAAATGAGGTAATAACAATTGGCAGCAACGTGGCGAGAAAACATTAACGTTAGCCGGCAATTATTATTTCACAACAATTTGACAAAATAGTAATTGATATAACATAACAATTGTTTTCCAACGAAAGGCAAAATTAACAATTAGCTATTATCATATCAGAACAATTGGTACCCAACATAAAGGCAAAGACGGTAGAGAAAATATTTGTGGGTAAAATTAACAACAATTGTTATATCTAACAATTGGCTTCCGAAAGCAGTGCGAAAATATTTGTAATCATAATAATAATAAATTAAATAATTAACAAAACAAACCATCATTACAACTGGCTTCCAACGCGGAGCGAAAAAATTATCATATCAAATCATAACAACAATAAATCATCTTACAAATCCATTACAAAATATATATATATATATATATATATATATATATATATATTGTTCGTATAACGGAACATGTCGCCCAACTTCGGGGCATGCAAAATTTTGGAGAAAATTTCAGAACTCACGAAAATGATCAGAATCTTTATTCAGATCATATGGCCCACCGGAAAGGGCAAGAAGAAGACGTGAGAGACACTTTCTTTTTGAGTAAACAAAATTTCGGTAGTGAGCACACTACCTGGCGCCCACGAAAATTCAATAAGGACGAAGAATGTCCACAAGAATTTGCTTACCCAGTCACTCGCAAAACAAAACCGAATTTTGGGACGCTGGTGAGCTCCCATAAATTAGGAAGTCGCAAAAACGAAAATTTGTAAATCCCACAGACAACATTTTGTCAAGATTAGTAGGAGCAATTGAAGGAAGGGGAAAGGGGACCCCTTCTCAAGAAAAATCTATTATTAATCAAAACGTGAAATTTTTTAAAATTCGGCCTCCGACTTTTAGCGGACTCTCCCATGAAAATCCCTACACTTTTATTGAAAAAAGTGAGGAATATTTAGTAGATTACCACCCTTCGCAGTGGGTGACAATAGCGTCCAGTTGGCTAAAAGGTCCGGCTGTGACATGGGCCCGTGGTTATTCCAGTAGCCTAACCACGTGGCAATTTTTTTCACAACGATTCATAGAGCATTCCAATAATGAATTGTTGGTTTCCGATTTCGAATCAAATTTGTATGGGTCTGACCAACCCAAAAACCAAGATGTGGCTTCATTTATTCTGGATAAATGGGGACTCGCGAGACGCCTTTATCCTAGTTTGGATGAAAGCCATATTGTGAGGATTGTTCTGAATAGAATAAATCCATACATAAAAATTCACTTACAACTACATGTTTTCAATTCGATCGAAGAATTAACGCAAAAAGCGATTGCAGTGGAAAATCTGCTCCACAGCAATAAGCAGAAGTATTCTGGCGCATATTTGAAGAACGCAAATTTTCATAGAAATTTGAACAGAGAAAGTAATCATAGGGACGAGTCAAATCAGCGTCGCGACGCTACCGCTTATAAGCCTGTTCATCAGGAGCAGACTGGCGGGACACGCCACCACGCCGAGTGCCGTCGCCTGTAAGGCCAACGTTTCAAAATTTAAATCGAAACGAAAACAGAAATAACCAGAATACTAATCCAAATTTTGTAAACAATTCAAGTAGGAATGCTCCTCAACAAAATTTTTGTAGTAATGTGTCACAGTCAAATAGAGGTCCTTCTGACCCCACTTGATATAATCGCGGGGGAGGCCACTATAGGAATGAATGTCCGACGCTTCCGGACGCTCAGCGCCACGGCGCATCAGGGCCACCAAACGGGCAAAATAGAAATCCACCAAGTGAATATTCTAACACAAACAATAAAAATTGGAGAAAACCAAATTTTAATTTTAGCAAAAATCAACGGGCCAATCGAGCCGCCAGTAAGGCCTACGAGGCACAGATACGTTCAAAAAACGAGGAAAGGGACAGCCGAAGAGTCCCTCCACCCTCGCGCAAATGAACCCAAAGTTTCAAAATTTAGTTGAGAAGACTGCACGCCACAGCAGTCTGGGTCCCCGCGGCAATATTATTGCGAATATTTGTTCTGAGCAAAATTTTTCGAATAATACGGTCGCCGAATTAATTTCTTCGGAAACTGATTCAACTATTCCTCTTGTAAATAACTCTAGCTGTTCACAGCACAACGTTGTTTTCTCTCTTTCTTAACCACATATGGAAGAGGGAAAGAAGTCTGAGAATCGACATGGGTGCAGAACCCCAAAGAACAGGGACCATCGATCCCAGATGGAACCCCTGCACCATGTCTTTGTATTCTTTCACCCGCCACTGGTGGTAGGCGTAAAAAAGTTCACTCACCGCCGGGTGTTGAACGAAGAGACTATTGCAGCCTACCCCTTGTCGAAAAGAGTGATTCTTTCCCAGAATCAGCTCCAATGACTCGTGAAAATCCAAATGTGATTTCAGATTTTTCTGTAATGGAAAATAAATTTTCTAACCAGTTTGTGACGAAAAATGAAAAGGAAAAACGGGAAGTTCGACAGGTTATGCTTCCTCGAGAGAAAAAGCACGCTTCTCATCTTCCAATGATCGCTCGAATCGGAGCGCGTGATCAACATAATATTTCTGAAATTTCAAATTCTACTTTTTCGGATTCTAATTCCTCTCGTGAGAATTCTTCAGCAAGCCTAGCTTGCGAAATTGTAGATCAAATTTCCCATGAAAAACAACAAAAAAGGAAATTGTTGATGGAGTGTCCTAAGGATAGGGATTCCAGTTTTCGCACTGAAAAGGCAGATATTGATGTACAGGGCGTGTCTAAACTCAGGACCAGGGGAAATTTAGGGAAGTTTTCAGCTGGGGTGTCAGGCGTTGTACAGGGTGTTTCTCCTATCGAGGATATGAATGGGTGTCATGATTATGTACAGGGTGTACCGAATAGTGTGGCATACCAGGTTGGCGATTCAACGGATTTTTCTGAAACGGAGTTTTCTGATATCGATGATTCAAGTTTTGGATTTGATATTCCGGCAATAAGGCCAATGGAAAATTTTTAATTTTCTAGTAAAACCAGTAATAGTTCCTGGGTGACCGCAGAGGCGGGCTCAGATGCGGTTGATGAACCTCCACGAAGCCATATCCAGTTGCAGGATACAACTGAAAGGGCAGTGCAGGATAATTCGCAACTAGGCGGGATCAGGAGAGGCGTCGCGGACGTCGAGATGGTGAGTGCCATCCCCGGTGATCGAACCCAAACACAGGAGGTGTTTGTGACGTCACGGGCAGCTGGGCCACCGAAAAAAAGCGGTGAGTGCCACCCCCGGTGCGTGAACCCAAACACAAAAGATGTTTATGCCGCCACAATCACGGGCTGATGGGCCACCAAAGAAAAGTTCAGGACCGGCTGGTACCGAGGCCGAACAGTTTCAGGAGAATTGCGAGACCCTGCTTGGCAGCTCGAAATCACAAAAGTCGGATGATAGTTCTGAAGTTTTAGATTATCTTGCCACAAACACTGGTATCGAAATAGAAAATGGGTTACTTAGGGGTAACATTATGGGTAGTGTGGTTCCGTTTGAGGAACACACATTTCTGCCAAGTCAATATCGGATTTCTCTGGATGAATCTGCGTTCAATAATTTCATTATTGGATGTCATGGAGAAATACCACGCATCGAGGTGGAGATTTTTGGAAGTCGAGCTAGGGCACTCGTGGATAGTGGAAGTTCGCTCACCCTTTTGCGACGAGATTTGTTGCCCGAGACTTGGGAGATAGATACTTCGGAAGTGACACCATCAAAACTTGCTTGTGCCGGAGTGAGTACGTACAGCACCGGACAAACTGTCGTTGATGTACAGATAGGTGACGTCATCTACGCCGTAACAGTGCAAGTGGTGGATGATCTTGTCGAGGATCTTTTTTTGGGTTGTCCTTGGCTGGCGGCAAATGACGCGATGGTTGACTTTTCCAGAAGGACCATCTACGTTGGCAAAAGACCGAGGCAAACCATTTTTTGGGCTGAGGAGATTTATTCTCCCTCGAAAGAGTTCCCACTTCCAGAGGTTGAGGATCATCAATTGCCGGAGGAGAACACGGTCGAGTTTTTGGCTTTGATTGGGGAGTTTGCGGATATTTTCTATAAATGCCGCGTCAACCGGTAACGCGCGCCGCCGTGCACAGGATTGTATTAAGGAATAATGTGCCCTTCAAAATTCGTCCCTATAAGGTCAGTGACGAGGAGCGTGCACTGTTACAGGGCGAAGTTTCCAAGATGTTGGCAGCAGGGGTGATTGGGCGAAGTCAGTCGGCGTATCAGAGTCCGGTGGTCATTGTTACCAAGAAAGACGGCTCTGCTAGGTTCTGCGTCGACTACCGTAGGTTGAACTCAATTACGGTTCCTGAAGCCACCGTGCTTCCCAATATTCATGAGACGATAAAAGAGTTAGGACAGGCCAGCGTCTTCACTAGCCTGGACCTAAAGAGCGGTTATTGGCAAGTAGCCATGGAAGAGGAGTCAAAGCAGTATACTGTCTATGCCACTCCTGAAGGTGCGTGCTACGAATTTAATTCGATGTCATTTGGGCTGATGTCAGCACCAGGAAGTTTTCAGCGTCTCATGTCTGCAGTACTCGTTGGTTATATTGACGTCTTTGTAAAAGTGTATCTTGATGACATCATCGTTTACTCTAATTCAAGGGAAGATAATCTTTTGCATTTATGGTTAGTCCTGGAGCGGTTCAGAGCTCGTGGACTCTGGTGTAGTTTGCCGAAATGCTTCTTTGCGCAGCGGAGACTGGAATACCTAGGGCATGTAATTGAAGAGCATTGTAATGAGCCATTAGAACGGCATGTCCTAGCAATCCAGAATTTCCAGCGACCAAAGAATATTTCCCAGTTGAGGGGGTTTCTAGGGACAGTTGGATGGATTAGAAAATTTGTTCCGAATCTGGCGGAATTGAAAGCTCCACTCACAGACTTGTTAAAGAAATCGTCGACAAAGGGTATGTGGAGGACGCATGAAGCGGACGTTGCATTCGCAACCAATAAGGAGGTCGTGTCCAGACCAATGGTTTCGGCTAGACCAGATTTTGATTTGCCGTTTGTACTACAGACAGATGCCTCTGGGATAGGTATGGCGGCCGTTTTGTATCAATCGGATAGAAACGGTGACCGGAGGATTATCTCTCATCGATGAAAGAAAATTGTATTTCGTGCATAAAATTATTTATTAGTTGTAGCAAAGCGCTTTCGACGGTTAAGTCATCATCAGTGCGTACCTGAAAGTAAGTATTTTGATAGAAAAAGTTACTGAAAAGGTTTTATTTGAGAAAGAAAATTGACATATTTTAAAAAAGTGAGGTTACTTACTCGTCAGGTGTACAAGAAGCCAAAAGGCCATAAAACAGCTCATGATCAGTGAACACTGTATAGGTTTACATAACATACATGTTAAAATAAGTATTCTAGGTCAGGATGACACTAGATATTAAAATTTCCCTCTATTTTCTCATTTCTTGTTAGAAACCATTATTTTGGTGTTATAGCTGGACCCAAGTGACAAGATTGACAATTGACAAGTGAACGTTGAAGTAGAAAGACATGGAACACAAAATCATGGAGATATCAGAATCAAGAAAGGAATATCCCTGTCATACGAAAACACACCAGAAGATGATCAATCTAATGAGGACCGTCATCTGTCAAATATGTTCCAGTATTCCAAGGAAGACCAGACAAGACTCTAATTCTCGCATTTAAGTCATCGTAATTGAATATGAGTTCAAGGGAGAAGTCTAATTAGACCTGTCCTAATCAAAATAAACAATTGAATCATTATGGTAGTGTCCATAGACAATGAATTTAAATTTTTCTTTATAAAAATAAAAAATCCTTGTCCACCATGGCTCAGTTGAACTTCAACTGGGGGATAGGAAGTGTGATACAAGTCTAATGGGAACTAGACCCAACTTCACAACTCCCACAGCCGGAGTAAAACCGAGTCTAAAAGTGATAATCCAGAACCTGACTTGTGTTCTCAGTATGGAGAAACTGAAAAGAGGCTGGCAAATTGCAAAGAGATACAAGTAAAATCATCATAGAGAATGGAAATTGAAAATTATTAGAATGATTAACAAGAAACAAAAAGGAAAATTATGGCATAAGGCTAAGAAAGTTAAATATTTAATTTAAACGTCTATGAAGTGGAATATAGGATCTATTTAAATTGACTTGTGTGTTAGACAAAGGTTATTGTTGAGTAATTCTGTACTAATGTGTAAATCTTCAATAAAATCTAATCTATTATAATTTTTGGACCTAACTTCATGTAGGATCTGTGAATTTCTATTTGGACTGAAATTATGATTGTTAAATCTTAAGTGATGGCCGAAGGCAGAAACTTTATTACTATTTAAATGTTCCAAAATACGAACTTTCAAAGGTCTACAAGTTCTACCAATGTAGGCTGCATCGCAGTCTTCACAATTTAACTTATATATACCACTTTTGGAAAGTTTGTCAATTTTGTCTTTTGTATTGACCAAAGAGCTACTCAAGCTATTGTTGGTTTGAAAGAAATTTTAATGTTGTCAAAGTTACTTTTAATGCAACTAGCTACTTTGTTAGAAATGTTGTTGTTTAAAAAGGAATTGAAACAAATTTCTCGATTGAATTTGATTTTTGGATAAGATAAATTATGTTCATTTTTATGTTTAATTTTTTTGTATCAAAGTGTTAAAATGCTGGATTATATATATGGCATTATACATTTGATACAAATTAAACTATAAAATAGCATATTATCTTATCAAATCAATTCAATCGAATAATTTCAATCCTTAAACAACATTCTAAAACAATATGCTTAACGAAAAGAAACTATTTCAAACTCAACAACGTATTATACTACAAAACAATAACTTTCAAAAGCAAAATGTAATTGGACTGATAGCTGAATGCGAACAGAAATAGCTGTTATGAACATTTAAATTTAATAAAGTTTCTGCCTTCGACATCATAATTTACAATGCTAATTCGGCAATAATTACGAATCTACGAAGTTAGTCCAAAATAATGGAATTTGAATGCATTAGCTCAACAAACTTTGTCTCACACTGAAGTCGAGTTAACTCCTTGACGATTTAAATTAAATATTTAACCTTAACTGCATATAATTCCTTTTATTTCTTGAATCATTCAATATTTTCAATTTCATTACTCTATGATGATTTACTATTATTGCCACCTGCATTTGCAACCTCAGCTATATCCCATTAGTTACCCGGAATCGATACCGACTTAATTGAACATCACACTTCTATCTATCTATCTATGGTGGACAGGTTTTGTAATTTTTATGAAAATTTGAGAATTCATTGTCTATGAACTACCATAATGATTCAGTATTTATTTGACAGGACATCTAACATGCGCAACTCATCATTACGATGACAATGAAGGTAATCGTCTGTTTCCTGAATACTGGAACATATGACGGACGCTCGACCTAGGTGTATCTTCTGGTGTTTTCGTATGACGAGATATTCCTTCGATCGATATCTCCCGTGTTCATTTCTCTAACTTCACTTGTCGGCATCTGTCGCCAGTCCTTTACCAAAATATGTTTCTAACTGAAAATGAGAAAAAAATAGATACAATGTCGCATCTCGAACTATGACGTTTAAACAAACAGTACGTGTGCTGATGATGTGTTTATAACGCTTTCAACCCTGACTGCGCACAAAATAGTCGATACTCTCAAATAAAACTTTTGCATAACTTTACAAATACTTACTCGGTACCTGATGTACCATCGCATATAACAATAAATATTTATGCACATATATCATCGATATATCGATCGTGCACACGGTCACACTTTTCTTTGATTATCTCCTCCGCCTTTAAGCTAAAACCACGTAAATGAGACGGAATGCCTGGCGATGTGTGGGCTGTTAAACGCTATCGCCACTACTAGAAGATGGTTATTTTTGCTTTGAGGACGACGGTAAGGCTTTAGCGGCTGAGACAAGTTTGAGGACGCTAAGGCAAAACTCACAAGGTGGGCCCTACTCCTGCAAGAGTATTTTTTCACAGTGGAGCACGTGCCGGGTAAGAAAAATCAGTTAGCTGATTTCCTATCTGAGTACCCATGCGGGAGCCACGGGGAAGATCTCGATGCCGATATTGTTAAGAGGTTTCTCCCCCTATTATCAAACTTTGGCGCTTTTCACTATTCTCGGTTTTTCTCGGGCGCCACCTTTAGCTTTATAGTGGAAAAGGCCACTTTTGCTCCGGGTAGTCTCAGTGAAGAAAGACACTCCAGGGGTCAATATAGTCGTGACACTGTAACAGGGCCAGCAAGGCAGGCTTTAATTGCCTTCAACTGGGTTTCGAACCTGGGTGGCGACTGCGCCTAGATGTTAAAATTCTACTCAAAATAGTCAATGAAGAATACAGTAAGGGCGGCTGACGGCGGCCTCAAGTTATCACAACAAATAAACACATGGCAAGCACTATATACAGAGGAAGCGGGGAGGGTGTTTTCAAGCAAGCGGGGTAAATTTAGCAACCAAAAGCTCTTGCGGTGGGGGGGTGTCGTACGGACTCGTATGCAGAAATTACCAGCACAGCTTTGAAATATATATGTGCCTCTTACGATCATGCGCACATCGCATCTGCGGTACTTACAAACATTTCCTGATGTCTTTTACCTGATACAACATATTTACCAAACTCCGATCTCACTGCTTCGGCAAGCCCCGGGACGGTCGTGGACTGCTTCGGTCTTTGGCTCACACTCTGGATACTAGTCGGCCGCGTGACTCCTTCTGCTGGGCTGGGCAAGCTACTCCATCATTGAAATATGTCGAAACGGAACTACGGCCGGCTTCTCCCTCTTTTCCGAATCCCTCTCGAACGACTTATATGCGCGCGCCGTTTTGTGGACTCTGTCGCTTGCGATACAAATTATACTTTCACAGAATAATTACCCAGCTTGTAAAAATCCTTCGTGCTTGTGACGTCAGCTCGGTGCGTGCGCCTCAACTGTACTCTCGTGCTTCTGGCGGAAAACTCTCTGGCGTGTTGGCTGGCTTCGCTGCTTCGGAACGACTGACTGCTTTCTCGCCTTTGAGCCAACGTCCAGAATACCGGCCTCCCTTCCTTCATGACGTCAACGGATGATCGGACACAGTGTCATGTTCTCGGAGGCGATCGGCTGTGACGTCAGCTCGGTGCGCGCGTCTCTGTCTAGACTCAACTGTGCTGGGTGGCGATCGGACTGTTGGCTCGTACGTGAATGAATCCGATCTTCAGTGGAGACTTTGATTCTCGAGTTTTGCGTTCGATTCAAGTGCTTGCTCCAGAGTGGGGCGGGTGACGTACGATTGCTTTGTTTCGCTATGTGTTGCGAGGTGTTTTACGTAATCGATTCGGGAGGGCTATTTATTACGACATGTGTAATTCATGCTTCGCGAATTTATGTCGGACAAGAATGATATTTTCCGATATTATTAACGGAGATAGGGGCTTTTATTTCTTACAGGGAGCTTTTGTCTTATAAAATAAAGTGGGAAAATAGTAACTTCGTTACAATATGGATCGGA
>JAFIRS010008402.1:0-17404 GCA_018342105.1 Gonioctena quinquepunctata
CGGTCTTATTCGACCCCCCCTGATATAAACAAATCATTGTTTTTTTTGAAACATTCTCATTTAATCTATGCAGACGACTTGAAACTAAATAATAAATGACATAGGATAGATACAACAAGATCCAAAATCTCGCATCGTTTTGTGATAGTAATAGCCTATTCGAATCATCATAAATGTTCTCAATTCTTTTACCAGAAACAAGAGTTTGATATAAATACAAAAAAAAAAACCATGAACTGAAATCTGTATCAAAAATGAAAGATCAATATCATGTCTCATCTGGAAAAACTATAAACAGATAAAATATTATGGGTTTTCTCAAGAAGTTCAAAATTTCAAAATACAAGATTCCTTCTTAGTATCTATTATGCTTATATACACAGTAAACTTTTATTCGCATCGGTTGTTTGGAATCCGCAGTATCAAATTCACATAGAAAGAATTGGGAGAGCACAGAAAAAATTTCATAGATGTATTGCTTTACAGACAAATACACAAACCATCAATAATAACTACACTCCACTGATACGTGAACAGTATAAATTACCTCTCAAAGATAGGCGAAATGTACCCAATCCTACTAACAATAGGGGAGGGAGACGCGGAACCTCAGGTTCCGCGTCTCCCTGAGCTAAACTACCAGGAAGACCACTGCTGGAACCGATTCAAAAGTCATACAGACTCCATAGGACACATCCCACAAATACACACAAAGACAGACCTCAAAAGAGCAACAACACAGTTACAACAAACTATCCAGAAAGCCATGAACGCGCTCCAAGACCACCCAAGCACCAGGTTCAACTTCCCAAACTAGCACAACCCAGAGGTTAGGGGAGTTGGCAGGCGCCAAAAAAGAGATACCAGAGATACTGGCCCCGAAGATAAGAAAAAAATGAACCAGGCAGGCAGGCAACTGCGGCTGGAACTCAAAAGCTCACCAAACCGCAATGGACAAACAGGATGACAGAAATGAGCACAGAAGACAACTCTGTATGGAAAATGCAGAGAGTACTTCGACAAGGCAGAAGAAACCGTGCCCGCCACTCCACGGAGGGGGCCTAGTCTACTGACAACGAAAAGGCAGAAGCATTTGCGGACGCCTTCGAACGAGTGTAGAGACAAGAGTCAACCTAACCGACGAGGTGGAAGACATGGAAACCCGGCCAGTCAGACTATCAGGAGAATAACACGAATCAAGGATGCCGAGCCGTCCTTGAACCAACTTCGCCAGAAGAAACCCAAGGACATCATCCGGCCGGACCAGACCAAAATTGCGAATGGGGCCTGGCTCTACCGAAAAAAGGAATTACTGCCCTGACCAGCATCGTCAATGCTGTGCTCAGGCTCAGGCACTTTCCACGACCTGGAAAATAAGCCACGGTTATATGATCCTCAAACCTAACAAGACCCATGTGATACCCCAAAACCGACCCATCGCCACCCACGATGAGCAAGGTGGTAGAGCGGGATCATCCAGAGACATTGGAACCACTCACGGAAGAACTCACATCCTACCAGCAGGCAGTTCGGCTTCCGACAAGAACACTCTACGGAAATGCAGGTCCTGGGGGATAGTGGACTTTGCTGTAACAGGCTTCAACCTGGGCAGGGACACCACACACGAGCCTTATTCCTAGACGTTCCAAGGCCTTCGACAGGGTCTGGCCGTGGCTTAATCACCAAAATGGCAGACCTCGGTTACCCCACTCTCATAGTGAAGCTGATGACTCCTTCCTGCGGGACGGCGGTGCCAATGTAAAGTTGCGACCTCTTAGCAGTGGGACCCAGGGCTGGGTATCGCAGGCGCAGCTATCTCCACACCTGTTCTCCATCCACGGTGGACATCCCAAAGCCTGCTGACAACTTAACAAGCTAGCACTGTCCGGACGGCCACAGCACTAGTGGCCAGATCGGTGGACCAACCCAGAAACCCCGGGTACCTGCAATTCAAGAACAATTTTCAGGACTGGTTCAACCTATGGAAGATCGGATCAACGGGAAAGGAGGCAATCTTTTCCCGAAGGCGAACAACATGGGCAGTATCATGAATGACCAACGAATCCCATGGGCAACGGGCCAAATCCTTGGGGTCACCTTGGACAAAGTTGTTCAGGAACAGTAGCCAGGCTCGGACTGGGGAAACGGCCCGAAAAACCTCTACCCCCCATGGGGCGCATGAAATGGACCTCCCGTTAAATGCTCTTTATCGGACCATCCTCCTCCTCATCCTGTGCCCTCCGCCACTGGGGTTTGCGCAAAACATACGGGGCCAAGATCCTATCTTAAAGTGAGCCTGATGGTGGGGGAACCTCAGATAGTCCCGAATAAATTCATCTGGGATAATTCAATCAACTTTATTGAAAATCGGAAGCCACCCCGGCTTTTGAACGGACCCCACAGGGGGTTTTAGAAACATTCCTGACTAACCTGGACGATCCCAGGTTTGAAGAAAATAACCGACCAGTCACCAAACGACCGTCCACCGCGGATGGGGCCCCCGGCGTCAGGTAAATAACAATACAAACCTAAGATCAAACACCCATCCAAACCCTTTCCCCCTCGGTACATCCCCCATGCCCAGCAAGTCGATGAAATACGGGGTCAGAATGAGGGGGGTTAACTCAAAAGCTGCTTCATAGGGTCATTCAAGCAAATGCCTTTGCAGTTAAGGCCTCAAAGGAGGGCGGGGGGAAAGGTAAAGGGAAAAGTGGAAACTGTTAAAATACATAGGGGTTACCCCATCCTGGGCGAAAAGTGATCTTGGGGAAATTAACGATTTTTATAATTATTTTCAAATGTGAAGGGGGCTACCAGGTTCACTTTATTCCCCAAAGTTGAAATTCACGACTCAAAATCAACCTTAAAAATCCGAATTTTCAAAATCCCTACAAAAGCCAAACTTCAAAACTCACCCTTGGGGGCTTGAACAAATTTAATAGCTTTGTGTGCATTAATCTTTGAACCATTTGAATTTTTCAAATCAAAATGGGGAAGTGAACTATGACTCATGATTTCACACTCCATTTTACTATTCCTATTCAAGTTTTTCTGTTTCCCCAAACTGTTTATTAAGTAGAGGATTCTGTTTTATTGCAATATGTTTGTAATCCTTGGGTAATGATGGTTAATTGGTTATCAGATCATAAATTTCAGTCACTGAAAATTCATAATGGAAGATTCAAGAGAAACGTTAATTCATCAAAAAAAAGATTTTTAGTTTTATAACATGACCCATCCCTCGGTCTTCAATTATCAGTCTTTTCTCCCGACTCTGAAAATCCCTCAACAGAATTTCAAAGAGTCTCCGGAAATCATAATTTGATCGGTTAAAATAAATCTAAGATCTCTACCAAATATCACAATGTTCCCTGTTTCTTTTCTGTTTCTTTTTTTTCCCATGTTTCCCGTTTATATCCTCATAATCAGCGGATCGAAGGACCATTAAAATCATTCACATCCATGCCAGCCGGGGTTTTTGGTTCCAGTTGAACTCCTTGTTGCATTTTTCAAATTGAAATTTGATTTTCTAGATGGAGTTATTAGGACCATTCCATTTTTGTGTTTGTAATTGGTTAAAACAATAGTGTTCATTAAATAATAATAATATGTTTTTGCCATGGGTTTGATGTGAGACATCAGCATCTTCAGATTCAGGAGGTGAATATAAACATATACACATATAAACATAAATAATTCCAAAAACAAAAAAACAAATATACAGTGTTTCTCAAAAGTCCCTTCCCCATTTCTTAGGAACATTAAATAAGCAAGTGTTTGGAAACTGAATATTAATGGTTTAAACTTTAATAGTGGATAATGAAATCGTCAAGATGTCCACAAGGCCTTGGACCAATAATTTCAAATGGAACCCTACGGCAAGTGCACCTCTTTTTAAAGGATAAAAAACCTATTCAATGATACTAATTTTGTTTGTGTTTATGGCAGAAGGCCATTGGTAACGAAAATTTAAATTCTATTCAGTATGATATTAATTACGATTTAAGAATATATCTTCTTGAAGAAATTGCTCAAGTGACCTCCATTTAATTCCTGACGGTGAAATATCCTATTTTAAACTCTTCTCGTACTTTTGCAAATGTGTCTCGGAAACAGCCTCATTCTGCAACAATACGTCGTTTTAAAACATCAATATTGTCAGGGTCAGTGGCTAAACCTTTGATTTGAGTATCCCCACAGAAAAAATCCAAGGTGCGAGGTCCGTGATCGGCTGCCATTCCGTTGAACCTCGTCGTCAATCCATTCCACGATACTCCTCATCCAAATACCGTCTTACTGCACCAATAGTGTGGAGGAGCCCATCCTGTTGGAATGTTATTTCCAAATTGCCGAATTCATCTGGATTATCTTCCAAAATTTCAAAATTAACGGTTCTATTGCGTTTTGCAGAAGCTCAGATAAACCTCACCAGTTAAATTAGTATTTGAAAAAAGAGGCCCTACGATGTGGTTTCCCAGGATACCCCCAAACATTCACCTTCTGGGGAAATTGGGTTGTGTTTCCTGAAACAGGTGAGGATTTGCGTCACTCCAATACCTCATTCGTGTATTCACATTTCCATTTAGATGAAAGTACTTTCGTCACTGAAACAAATTGTTTGACATAGTCCTAGCTGTTGGTTAATTTTACTTTCCATATTTTCACAAAATTCTAGTCTTCGGTCTGTGTCGTCGTCTGAGAGTTGATGAACCATTTTTTAATTTGTATGGATGTAATTTGTTTTTTTTTTCAACACCCTGTGTACTGTACTTCGACTGACTTCACAGATAGATGCGAGGTGAGTGGTTGAAGAAGTAGGATTAACTATTACTTCTGCCAGTATATAAATTTTTTTCTCATCAGAAATTTGTGGTCTGCCAGATCGTTTCGCATCAATAATACTACCCGTTGTTTCAAACTTACGATAAAGCTCCCTTGAATAAGTCCTCGAAACGGGGCGATCGGGAAACCTCTCATTAAAAATGCGTCCTGCTGCATGAATATTTTGTCCAGTTTCCCAAGATTTAGGATGCTGCTACTTTATCACCTAAAGCACGTACCATTTCGCTTCTTGAAGCACTTGAACGTTCGGCTCACAACAGTTTAACAAATTATTAGAATGTACAAAAATATTGAAAGTACCAAAAGCACTAAAACAGTTGAACGTTCGATCAACAATACACAAATTATTAAATGTACAAAAACTTGGACAATTACAAGAACGTCGAATTAGGGAGACTAACAAAAACGTCAGCTTATCTGACAACTATCCAGAGGCGGAACTTGAATTTGGAGTTTTAGTAATAACTGATTTAATTCATCACAGCTTTGCGTTTTTTAAAATCGAGTTGCCAAAACTGCCATAAACACAAACAAAATTAGTATCATTGTATAGGTTTTTTCGATACCGTAGGGTTCCATTTAAAATTATTGGTCACAATGTCCTTGTGACGTCATCTTTGACGATTTCGTCATCTATCATCACTAGTAGGGAAGTTTACAACCTTTAATATTCAGTTTCCAAATGTCACTTGTTTATGTATAATCGTTCCAAAAATAGGAGGGGGGAGAGGACTTTTGAGAAGCACTGTAAATAAAAACGAATTCATGAAAACGCTTATAGGATACATTCATACGTGACTGAATGATAATAAAAATACGTATACAGCTCATACATTACGGTTTGCATGTCTCTATGATATGATGATATGTGTATGAATATGTATTGATTTGTTTGAAAATATGGACAGGATGTTCATAACATCAGATGTGGAATGATTTGCGATCTTCCATCGTTCAAGATAACCTCTCATGGGGTATCCATGTTGAAAAGGACCATATTCTCAATTGAATATTGAATAGAAATATTTTTCTTTGAATTGAAAAATCCACGATTAAAATTAAATTATTTTTGTGAATGTCTAACAGAAAACAACTATTTCCTGGATTGAAGCCACGCTGGAAGGGAATGCGATGCCTCTTTTGCGTCATTGTTACAAATGATTTGTGGTGGGTACTATATCTTGGAAAACTTATTCTTCTTCTTTGTCTCATTCATCTGTAAGAGTTCCTAATCAAGACTGGAATAGAAAGTCAAATAATTATGTGAATAAAAATGCAAATTTTCAATTTCAGTTTATTTCTTTTGACTTTCAGAATATCTACCAGATGTAGTTCAATGTTCAGCGTGGCTTCAGCCGGGAAGGTAGATGTTTTCTGTTGGACATTCAAAAAAAATAACTTCATTCTTATCGTGGATTTTTCAATTCACAGAAATAAAATCTATTTAATATTCAATTGAGAATGTTTGATTTGATAATACTTTCAAAGAATGCATTTTTTCTGTGTATGGATGTAATTTTTTTTTTCTGTAACATTAGAACATTTCAGAAATTAATTCAGGGATACTAAAATACACATGGTTTCTAATTTTTGTTCCGACGGCGACATGACTAAATACTTTTTAAAATTACTTTTTTTATTGGTTTACATTTTTTTCGTGCAACTGTTCTAAGAACATATCTCATTAACATTAATTCGACTTCACAATAATAGTTAGCTATCAAAATAATTGTGGGTATGAATAGGTCATCGACATCATGGCCCGTTTAAGCGAAAATCAACGCATGAGATTTTAATGATGATAGGTTATGGAGATGAGACCCTACGCAAGCTGAGGTTTGAAACTTATTTAACAATGAATATCCTGATAGACCTATTACAATTCGATGGTGAGCAAAGTCTACGCGTTAAGTTGAATCAGAACAATCTGAATGTTTAAAAACGGTGATAATTATAAAGGTCGTCCAGGCATTACGGAAGATCAACAATTGGATGTATTATTATCATTGCAAGAAAATCCTCATAAACCTTCTCGTCAAGTTGCATTGGAGCAATCAATGTGTCAAACGTCTGTTTTAAAATGCCAAAAAAAGAATAAGTGGCACCCATATAAAGTGCAAGTAATTCATGAACTTAATGAAGATGATTCCGATCGCAGACAAGAATTTTGTGAATTAATGATGGATCGATGTCATAATGATCCGCAATTCATACGGCAATGTGTTTTCTCAGATGAGGCCACCTTCTGCTCAAATGGTTCACTAAATAGGCAGAATTGTAGGTACTTGGCACCAGAGAACCCTTACTGGGCGGTGGAAGGGCACACCCAGTATCCACAGACAGTCAACGTGTGGGCGGGAATAGTTGGTGATACAATTGTGGGACCTTTTTTTATGGACGTTCATTGAACGGTGACAAATATTTGGATTTACTGCAACATTATATAATTCCCGCACTTGCGGCTCTGTACACACATCCTCAAAATCCTCAGCTACCGAACAATTCACTATGGTACCAGCAAGATGGAGCGACACCGCAGTACGCACGACATGTACGTGAATACCTCGATAGATGGATTGGCAGACGAGGATTTTCAGAGTGGCCAGCAAGATCTCCTGATCTAACCCTACTAGTTTTTTTTTTGTGGGGATAACTCAAGTCAAAAGTTCACGTCAACAGACCTTATACTATTGATGAACTAAAAGAGAGAATTAGGACCGAAATTCATTTAATTAACGCTGCTATCCCTACTAATGTTTTGCAAGAGTTTCAACATCGCCTTGCATAGAAAAAATCGAATTTAAACGGTTTTCTTCACATAAAGGATTCAATATAAAATTGAACCAGAGAAAGGTAGATCTCAGGTGAAAAACAACTACTTTCCTGGCAAATACCACGCAGAACGTTGAATAATATTCACCTGAAAATCCATGCATACTTCCATATAATATCAATGGACATTGAATGCAAATGTTTCTTCCGATAAGCTCGATTATGTTTTAATTTATATGTGTTCACCTAACAATCCGCATACCGGTTTCCAGGCTTCTTGGCCCTCATCAGTGGAGTAGTCAATAGCCAAAAGTCCAAGAACTCTGGCTGAAGTGAGACACAACGTAAACAAACCAATCATCGATCTTGTAACACCTATAGGTACGCCGGAAAAGATAAACTTTAACTGGCGGTACCTAGTGACAGAAAGAAACACTCCGAAAAATCTCCCACCTCGATAGGTTTCTAAATAAAAGATTCCTTCTCAGTAGGAGTGGCAAGCCCGTCTAGCATATAGTGAGAGATAAGTGCCATGTGAACTGGAATGAATAGAAAAATCGAATTTAAACGGTTTTCTTCACATAAAGGATTCAATATAAATTGAACCAAGAAGGTAGATCTCAGGTGAAAAACTACTTTCCTGGCAAATACCAAGAACGTTGAATAATATTCACCTGAAAATCCATGCATACTTCCATATAATATCAATGGACATTGAATGCAAATGTTTCTTTCTGATAAGCTCGATTATGTTTTAATTTATGTCGTGTTCACCTAACAATCCGCATACCGGTTTCAGGCTTCTTGGCCCTCATCAGTACGAAGAGTAGTCAACCAGCCAAAGTCCAAGAACTCTGGCTGAAGTGAGACACAACGTAAACAAACCATCATCGATCTTGTAACACACCTATAGGTCGCCGGAAAGATAAACTTTTGGCGGTCCTGAGTGACAGAAAGAAACACTCCGAAAATCTCCCCCTCGATGGGTTTTCCGGGTGTTTTAACTTCCAACCGCCGTAAACCGGTCATAGAGTGTTCAGAATCGATGATGGTTGTTTAGTTGATACTTCAACCGAGTTCTTTGAACTTTCTGATTTTCTCACTGATGAGGAGCAAACAGCAGCTGTAAATTGGAACATTTAAACGAAATCGAAAACTTTGCATTCAATAATCGTGATATATGAGAATACGAATTTTCAGGTGGTATTCAACGTTCTGGTTTACCAGGAACATTTTTCCCTGGGATCTATTCTCTGGTTCCTATATTGAATCCTTTATGAAGTTATTCGATTATTCCTTAACCTCTCGCAATAATGACGAACCCTACTGAAGAATCTTTTTGGAAACCGAATGTCGAGTGTTCTTTCTGTCTGGTACCCCGGTTGTTATCTTTCGGCAACTCAGGTGTTACAGATCGATGATGGTTTGTTTACGTGTTCACTTCGCAACCGGACTTTGGCTGGTTATTCCGCGATGAGGCCGCCGAAACCGGTATGCGACTATAGTGAGTACGACATAAATTAAACTAATCGGCTTCGAAAACATTTCATTATCGTGATGACAATGAATGCAGTTCGAGATATTAACGTTCTGCGTGGTACTAGGGAGTTATTTTCACCGAATCTACCTTTCTCTGTTCAATCCTTTAATAATGAAACGTTAAATTCGATTTTTCATTCAGTTCACTGGCCTTATCTCTCATCGCCTTGCATGTTAGCAAAAGTCAAATGGCTTGCAATTTGAGCACTTGCTTCAATAGTTTGTCGGTTCATTTGGTACTGTTGTCATTTTTATAAATTACATTATTATGAATGAAATGTATTTTATTTCTCGAACATACGGTCATGTAACATAAAAAAAATATAACATCCATACACAGAAAAATGCGTTTTTTTTAAGGTATTATCGAAATAGGGTATTACCATTTGAAAAAAAGGTAATGACGTCATTACTCGAACAGTGATAACGTCATCAAAAATATGAGTGAACCAAAAAATTTACAACTAAAAAAGAAAATCGACGTATCTGAGCTTTTTTTCTCCAATTGCCATATCTAGCTTTCAACGAATTTGTTCCAACCTTTACGTGCTCACTGTATTTGAAATATTTAAATCAAAATGTTGTTTGCGTAAAACTGTAAACTGTAAAGCGAAACTCCTAACCGTGTTCAAACTCAAACCAAAACCACATAGGCACAGAACATATTCGAGAATCGTTAATTTGGTGTTGCCAGCTCATGCTATTCGACAATTTTTGTTCCATACGACTTGGATGTCGGAACCGATAGAGAGTACCACAATTCCAAGTTGTGCGACAATTCCCATCGACAAATGTCTAATTCGACAAATTTTGGTCGACATTCGAGAATAGACCCCCTGATCTGTTTTCTTCGAACCACTTACTTCTTCTTACAAGAAATGGTAAGTATTCTAAAGTCCACCTCTTCCAAAAAAAGTCTGCCAATTTTTGTGAAGCCCTCCATTTTGAAAGAAAATTCAGATCCCTTTCTTCGGTGGATGTGCAAGGTAGAGCAGCATAATGTCTTCCAATCAGAAAATGATTAGGTGTCAAAGCCTCAACGTCGTCAGAGTCGACAGATACGTGAGTCATTGACCTGGAATTAATTATATTTTCGACTTCAGCAAATACTGTTCGAAGAATGTATTCTTGTGGAAATCTAGTTGTCAACATTTCCTTCATAATTTTCTTCACGGATTGTATCAATCTTTCCCATGCTCCCCCCTAATGTGGAGCTGACGGTGGATTGAAAATCCATTTGATGTTTTTTATACTGCAGAATTTGGTGATTTCTGTCTGATTCGAATTTATCAATGCTATAGAAAGTTATTTTTCTGCTGACTTGAAATTACTTCCATTATCGCTGTGGATTTCTCCAGGGAATCCACGTCTTCAACCAAATTGGCGAAGTACATGAATAGAAGTGTCTGTACTGAGATAATGTGCAATTTCCAAATGTATGGCTCTTGTAAATACACGTAAAAATCACCCCGTATCTTTCTTCTCTGTTTTTACAGATTTGACATGATTTCTTCATGTCTTTAACTGCTTGTCGAATATGTAAAATCAAAAAGTTTGTCTTAAATTATTGATGACCGTTTCTTGGCCATGATGGAATGCCTGTTCATGATAAAAATGTATAATTAATTTTGTCAACTTATGTTTCGGATCCAAAATTATGGGTTTTTTCATGTCTTCGTCGGCTTGTCTTGAATTGTTCAATCTTCCTCCTAGTCTTATTATACCGTCTTTGTCCAACTCGCACGAGAAAGCATAAAGTCTGCTAGATTTGTGTAACAACTTATTTCTTTTTAGTGAAGTTAATTCTTCGTAGAATGTGTCTATTCGAATCTTTCTGTAGATGAACTTTTCCGCATTTTGAATTTCTGAGACCATGAGTTCTCCAGTGTTTTTATTACTTCTTCGGCAATTTCCAATGAATCTGAGCATCCATGCTGTGGCTCTTCTAATACGATTCCATTTTGAAAATCTCTGTGGGTCAGGAACTATCAAGTCTTCCTCGAAGAAGTTTACAAAAACGTTATCATTTTTTATTTCCAAAATATCTTGATTTCTCTCGCCTGACTTCATAGGTTTTTCTTTGGGCCAATTTTCGATTTTTTCGCTGGGAAATTGAGGACCAAATAACCATGTACTCCTGTCAGAGAAATTGAGGGGTTTTATTCTTTTCGTCGCTTCATCCGCAACATTTTGTTTTGATGGTACGTACTTCCACTGTGTCATGTTTGTCAGTTCATGTATCTCGGCCAGTCGCTGAGCTACAAAAACTTTGAACCTATGAGCTTCAGATCGAACCCATTGTAACACTGTTTTTGAATCTGTCCTGAGAGATTTCAAACCTTAGAGTAGAGCTGAGTGAGTGCCCCAGTCGTGCCCCCATTAAGGCTGCTTGCAATTCCAACCTTGGTATGGATACAGGCTTCAGAGGTGCAACTCTTGTTTTTGCACTCACAAAGGCGGTTTGATTTTCATTTCCCCTTTCTATCCTCAGATATGCAACTGACGCATAGCATCTTTCTGAGGCATCTGAAAAAAGATGTAATTGGATAGTACTACCATCTCTATCTAATCTGAAATACTGTCGAGGAACTCTGAAATTGTAAATAGTTTGCAAGTCATTGATCCATAAAACCTATTTGTCATCCAAGTCATCGGTAATTTCGTCATCCCAATCAAGTTTATTCTTCCAAATTTCCTGAACTAACACTTTTCCATGAATAATAAATTTGCTATAAAGTGGATCGAAAATTGACATTACGACCTTGAGTACCTCTCTTTTTGTTGGACGTTGTTGATTATTCAGAATATGTTCATTGACTTCATGAAATTTTGTTTGAAAGCCAAAAGTGTTCTCTTGGGGGTTCCACCAAGTTCCTAAAATTCTTTCCATTCTTGTTTCCGCATTGGCTCCAATATCCAACCTATTTTGAGCTACCAGTTCCTTGTTGATTCCTTCTAATACTGCTTTTGAATTTGAAATCCAGTTACAAATCATAAATCCTCCCTGTTTGTGTACGAAAACTATGTCCTGGATCAATTTTATGGCTTCAAATTCAGAATCAGCATTTCCCAGATAATCATCCATGTAGTGGTCTTCTATAATACCTCGTGATGCCTCTGGCAATTGATTTACAAGATCGTAAGCGTTCCAGTTTTTTACTTCTTGAGCCAAACATGGCCCACTAGTTGAACCAAAGAAAATCATTTGTATTTCAAAAATATTTGGCGAACAAATGCGATCCATATCTCTCCAGAGAAATCTTTGAGCAGGACGAGCTTCTTGTCTGACACCGATTTGGAGAAACATTTCCTTTATATCCGCAGTAAATGCATATTTTTTTATTCTAAAATTTGGTAGAATATTATATAAAGAATTATATAGATCGGAACCAGTGAGAAGGCAGTCATTTAGACTTATTCCATTTGATTTGGATGCAGTATCAAAAACAATTCTTAACTTATTTGGTTTATTGGGATTGAATACACCGAAATGTGGCAAAAACCAAGTTTTCGTATTACCAATTTTGGCTTCTTCTTCGGAGAGTTTTCTTATGAAGCCTTTTTTTACCACATCGACCATTTTCTCGCAATAGGCTTCTCCGAAATCTGGGTTCTTGTCCATTTTTCTCTCCGTAGAAAGTAGTCTCTTCATCGCATTCGATTTACTTTCTGGAAGAATAACATTTTCTTGTTTCCATACCAGTCCTGTTCCAAACCTCTTCCCTTTTCTCTTCATTGTTGTATCCAAAATGTTTTGTGCCCTTATATCTTCTCTTGACATGGACTTGTGATCTTTTCCAAACCTAAATTGTCAATTTGCCATTGTTGTTCCACCATGTCATGAATAATGTCTACGTCGTCCTTTTCCCCATGATTAATGAAGCATACGTGACCATTATCAAAGATTTTGTTCGACCCTGTACTAACATTTCCATGAATGACCCAACCTAAAAGTGTTTTACTCAAAGCCGGACCATTCCAGGGGCCAGTTATAACTTTTATGTTGATCAAGAGTGGCCAATGATCTTGACCAATCAATAGTTTGGGATTTGCATCGATCATTGATGGAGTTTGAATGTCAATAAAAGGATACTCACTGGAAATCTTCATCATATCAACACTTTGCGATGGCAAGGATATTCCTTTAATAGTTCTGGCATGAATTTGGAAATTCTAACCATTCTATGGTGATCTGATGTTGCATGACACAATCCTCGAGTCATCTTGCTGCTTCACTTGATTATTCGTCCATTGAATATATAAAGGATGCTGAGGTCCATCAAGTTCCAATTGGTCAACTAAATCCTGGTCAATCAAGGTCACAGTCGAGGCATCATCTAAAAGTGCATAAGTATTCAGGGATTTTTCACCACGATTTAATATCACGGGTACAACTTTCAATAATACATTCGTATTTGTTGAAATATGACAGTTGGTTTCGGATTCATTTGCGTTCATAGGATGAACATCATTATTTTCTGAAATTTCAGTTTTATGTAAAAGCTGATTATGGGGTTTAGAACAACTATTTATTACACATATCTAAATTTTCCTACATTTCTTCAGATTATGGAATGGTATTAAACAAGAAAATCAAATCCCTTTAGATGTAACTAAATTCCACCTTTCGTCTATTGTCATGGATTTGAATATAGAACATTTACTGATATGGTGTAGTTCATTACCACAACATATCATGATCTCCTATCACTGTTAATTATTCAAGTGTAACCCTAAGGCTCTTACTCTTTAAACTTCGAATATGTGGGCCTCAGCCATTCACGGTTTGATAAAATTTTGACTGGTCAAGCACTAGAGACCGGTCTCTAGTACTTGCCATGAGGGTGTTTCTCGAAAATGACCGAGAGGGAATTTTGATATGAAATTTGGAAAAAGTAATAATTTCTATTGAGGATGCAGCTTCGCTACCCAGTATGGATTAGCAGGTAGCCCATCACTCTAAAGAGTGCCTGGGACGTTTAAAACGCGAGGGGTCGTCTATGGCATAATCAGTGGCTTCCCTGACGAGCGGATTCTCGTGGGCTGTTGCGCAATCAAATACTTTCTGATTGCGTTCTCGAATGATGCTTCTGATGGAAGGCAGATTTAAGTCTTCAAGGATCCGATCGTTCCGCACGTACCACGGAGCGTTCGTTATCATCCGCAGAACTCGCATTTGCGCCCGTTCCAGGATGCCAATGCTAGACCTGCAGATTTGGCCCCAGGCGGCTGAGGCATACAAAATGACAGGCCTGAACATCATCTTGTAAATCATGATTTTGTTTTTTAATGAGAGTTTACTCTTCCTATTGACGAGAGGGTATAGCGCGCAGATTTTGTTGACAATCTTTGTTCTTACAATTTTGACGTGTGGACCCCAGGTGAGCCGGCGATCCACAGTGACTCCCAGGTACTTGACCTGCTCTGACCATTCTATCTCCCTTCCTGAGATAGTCACTCCCCTCTCCGGGTTATTTCTCTTACGTCCCATCGAGATTGCCTGTGTTTTATCAGGATTCAGCCTTATTTTTCACTCCAGATACCACTGCTGGAGGTCGATTAATGCATTTTGCAAATAAACGACCCCCATCAAGTGGTCGGCTGCAGAGGAGAGCAAAGCCGTATCATCGGCGAACAGGGAGATCTTCACATGTTCGCTTCTTGGTATATCGGACGTGTAAAGGGCGTATAATACAGGAGACAGCACTGCCCCCTGAGGAACACCAGCCTCAATTCTCTCGAATCCGAGAGAGAATTGTCGACCCTGACTTGAAATGTCCTACCTAAGAGGAACGATTTTAACCATTTGACCAAACCCAATGGCAAATGAAAATCAATGAGTTTGGCGAGTAGACCTTCGTGCCAAACCCTGTCAAAAGCTTTGCTGATGTCCAGCAAAACTATATGCGCGCTATTGTTGGTGTTCAGTGATGTTATTGTGTCCTCCACCAGCCTCATTACCTGAAGCTCGGTGGAGTGAGCACGTCTGAAACCGAATTGTTCATTAGGTAGGACATTTCTGTCCTCCACTTCTTCATCAAGCCTTTGCAGGACGATCTTTTCAGCCAACTTAGCTGAACTGCAAAGCAGACTGATCGGTCGATAATTTTGCGGGAAGGTCGGGTTTTGTCCCTGTTTTGGAATCATGACCACAATGGCATGCTTCCATCTACGAGGGAATCTCTTAAGGCGCAGAGAGTTGTTTATGATATTTAATAATGATTGCACCTGGTTTTCCGGAAAAAACTTAATCATTCGATTAGTTATTCATCATAACCAGGTGCTTTTTTGGGGTTGAGCCCCTTGATATAAGCCTTAAGTTCATCCAACGTAGCTGGACGAATGTCATCGTGATTGGGTTCCCTGAGGGTGCGGCGAACCCGATCTTCTAACAAAAGATCACGATCCAAATCATCGTCTGGATGCTCGTTCAATCTAAATTGCCTTTCCATCGAGTCTGCAAAAGCTCGAGCTTTGGACTCGGGGTCGTAGCACAGTCCGGCCTCACCATGAATAGGGGGGAGATCGGTCTTTTTGGTTTTTAAATTTTGGTGAATTTTCCAAAGTTGATCATTATTTTCTAAATTTTGAAGGGTTGTGCCAAATCTTTCATTTCGAAATTCCGATATGTTTTCACGAACCTCCCTATTCAGTTCGTTAGCTCGGATTCTGTCCGCAGGGAACAGACTCCTTTGGTACGCTCTTTTGGCGCGGTTTCTTTCACGAATGAGGTTTTCAATTCTCATTGGAAATTCATCATGGAACTTAGGAGCCGGTTCTCTGCGGGAGGAATCCTCCAAAGCATTTTTAATGGTGAGTTCGTAGCGCGCCACGACCTCATCCAACTCGAGTGTACCACAACATATGCATCTTTTATTTCCTACAGGTGAATCAGTGGTTGTCATTGTAACGTCTTTTTTTACTAGAGTTCTTTGTTTGAATTTATGGTTGTCAGTTTTGAAATCAGTCGTCACTTTTGGCAGAATAATTTGACAAGCAACGGATGCTTTTTGATCGAACCATGAACTAAACTCAACCAACTCAATGATTTTGTGGAGTTTTATTCGAGATGTATTCGTTCCATTCAATTTTCAGGTTTGTGGAAAGTTTACTTAAAAGTTCCTGAAGTAAAATAGAATTTCGTAAGTGTTCCTCCTCATGTAGCGCATCAATAATACCGACAAAGTTTTTCATTTCATCAGAAAATTCAATAATCTAATCTATCCTCTTTTACACTAGGAAAACTTTTTATTTCATCCAATAACATCATAGTAATGTGCCCAGGACGTCCGAATCGGTTTTGTAAAATGTCAATAACTTTGTCAACGTTTTGAGGCAAAATAAGTAAAATTTCCACAATTTTCCTAGCATGTCCCTTCAGACATTTTTGGAGTCTAATCTGATTCTCCTCCTTGGAGTAGCCATAAATAGCCGTTGTATTCTTATATTGAAAAATAAAGTTTGGTCATTCTACGGGATTACCACCAAATGGGGGCAAATCCTTTGACATGGATTGTCTTGTTAGTATTTTGGCTAGTTGTGACGAAGCTATATGTTCAGTATTAGAAATAGGTACTACCTTTTGAAAATCCTTTGCCGGTGACACTGATTGACGGCTGCTATCCCATGGACACTCACCATCAACCCATTCTTCAATATTAGGTATTTCCTTCCTTGACTCTGTACCTGTCGACTCCGATTCCTCTTCGGAAGTCTTCTGCATTCTTCTCCACCAGTCTAGTTTCCAACTCCAAATCTAACATTTTCTTCTGATGCTTGTATAAAAGTTCTTTCTTCTCCATTTCGATTTTGATTTGCTCTTGTCCGGATTTGTGTCTCTTTATGGTTTTGGCTCGACTTGATTTG
This sequence comes from Gonioctena quinquepunctata, assembly GCA_018342105.1. Taxonomy (NCBI): domain Eukaryota; kingdom Metazoa; phylum Arthropoda; class Insecta; order Coleoptera; family Chrysomelidae; genus Gonioctena; species Gonioctena quinquepunctata. The sequence goes on from JAFIRS010008402.1 coordinate 17,020, forward strand.
GGTTTCGAATCAGTTTTTTCGATTTGTCTTGAACTATGACTTTCGAAACTTTTGGCGAATACTGATTCCGCTTTCGAAACAGTTCTTTCGACAATATTTTCTAAAGATGGCATCACTTTTTCCCCCAACGCAGTTTTACTTTTTAGACATTCAATTTGTCTAACATTTGGCATCGATTTGGACATTAGACTGCGGATTTATTCATAGTGCAGGTTCTTTATCCGGCTCGAAGGACCAGTTATGTTACTGCTTACCTGGAATAATATCTTTAGTATCGGCTCGAAAAGCTTTTTAATAGTATTTCTATTTTTAGGAAAAGTCAAAACCTGTCAACTTGAAAATATTTATTTACTATCTGTCTTTTTTTGTTTTTTCGTGAACTACT
>JAFIRS010008403.1:0-17404 GCA_018342105.1 Gonioctena quinquepunctata
AGATGATAAAGGAAAACGGGTTGACAGAAAATGAGATAAGGAAAACGGATAAGGATAACTGGATAACGGAACACGGGAACCAGGATGACAGGATAAGGGATAAGGGGAAAACGGGATAACGGGATGAAGAAAATGGGATAACAGGAAAACGGGATAACGGGATAAGGATAACTGGATAAGGAAAAACGGGAAAACGGATGACAGGATAAGGGGAATAACGGGAAAACGGGAATAAAAAGGGATAACAGGAAAGGAAGAGAAAAGGGAAAGGAATAACGAGATAACGAAAAACGGTAAAACGGGATGACAGGATGATGGGATAAGGGGAAAACGGGAAAACGGGATAAATAAAAATTGGGATAACAGGAAAACGGGATAATGGGATAACGGGATAATGGAATAACGGGAAAACGGGATAATGGGATGACAGGATGAGGGGATAACGGAAAACGGGATAAAGAAAAAAAGGGAACAGGAAAATGGAATAATGGGATAACGGGAAAACGAGATAACGGGACAACAGGAAGCGGAAGGAGTCAAAAGCATAATCAAGATGGAACAACATGAAGGAAAACATAGAAAAAAAGAAATTCTACGCGGACGAGAGTTTTCGGGAAAAAAATTCTAGGGAACATAGAAATTTGGACAGGACAACGTCTGTCGGGTCCGCTAGATATATATATATATATATATATATATATATATATATATATATATATATATATATATATATATGTATATCCAGATAGCACAAAAACGTACTGAAAACGTCCCTCGGAAAATGGCCTAAGACTTTCTCATGTCTTGGGAACGTCCAAATATGGTCCCGTATCGTCCTCAGGACGTACCAGGAACATCGGGTGTCACCAATCCATCTGTCCCCAAAACGTCCCAAACGGATATCCTTAAACCGTCCTGACGTATTTGATGTAGATATATATCTTCTGCTAGACCAGTATCTAGCTGAATTCTTATAGCATTATAGCTTATAAACACCCAGGAAAATTAATTCCAAATTCAATAATATTGTAAATTATTTATTTAATAACAAGAAGAAAAGAAATGAAACATGAAATGAAATATAAAAGATAGTCTGGAAGTTCAAGTGACGGTAAGTCAGGTGGATCCAAATTGAAATCACTTGTTGATGGTTACACTAATTGGGATTTATCTGAGGAATTATCATTATTCATGTCATTAATATGGTGGCCATATTCAGAATTATTTTGGATTGTGATATCTGTTAAGCCTACTTCGCTAAGAATGCTTATAATATTCCTTCATAAAAGCCATCATTCAGATAATATGAGAGAAATAGAAGCAAACCTCGAAAAAAACTCAATGCCAACTGTTCCTATCGTGTTCACTGCATCTGGAAGTGACTTCTTGCCGCCATTGATTTTTACCCCACTCAAAAATATATCTGCATAAACACTAACAATAATAATCGTTACTAACTGTACGCACGGCACCAAAAATCCATAAACACAAATTCCAAAAAATTCAGTGACACTTCTTTGACGACGAGACGTACGAATTGTATAACCGATACCGAACTGCGGCTGCAAAAGTGATCCGTATAGAGGTGCCGAAGTCGGCGGTGCTCTTCGACTGATTCGGACCGCTTGGCTTAGGAGAAGCCTGTTAGTTTGTGATGAAAATCTCCTATTTTAATAAAATTTCCATCAAAAATTAATTTGACTTTTGTTATCAAAACCAATACGAATAAAATGAGAACAAGGGAGCGAAACCAACATTATATCTACAATTTCATTGCCCACCCTCACCCTGTTCATTTTTAATGAGTAAGTAATAAGAAAAAATACTCTCTACGGACACACAATGGTATCGTGTTGGCGTCCAGAGGACGCTCGAACTAGGTCCGGGACGTTTAGACCTATGAGGGACCAGAAATGGACAACCTCGGAACGTTGTGAGCTATCTGGATATACATGTGTATACAGGTCTTTTATTCTTCGAATGAGCATAGTTCAAACACCACATATAAACTCCATGACTCCTTTCAACTCTCCAAGAGATTATATATCATTTATCCATTCGTGAATGATGCTTGCGAATATGATAAAAACAACGAGATTATATTTTTCCAGAAACAACATGTCAATGATTAATTATATGTGAAAAAATTAAGTCAATAAATAATCAGGTATTTCTGATCATTTGTTATTTCCAGAATAAAGGAGAAATAATTGGCTACCCTCAAAATAGGATAACTAGTGCCACACAAGACAACAGAAAATATTTTTTACCTGATAGCACTGTAAAATGACTAGAGGAAACTTATCCAACACTTCACATAGAGGCACTCAATTATCTTACGAAAAATTTAGTATTCCTCATATTCATCTATCTGTTGAAATTTACCTAAAAAAATATATACCAATATATACTTTGTGGCATTCTGGTTATTTACACGGGATTTGGTAAACATGTGTTCTTCTGTTTGGAGAAATTTCTGCCTGATAATGGAAATTAACATTTCCGAAAGCTTGAATGAACCTTAAAGAGTTTACTTTTTCATTGCTGCTTACTCCAATATCCCTAGTTTTGTACCGAACTAGTCAGCAAATACTACCAACACACACATATGTGAATATATATATAAATATATATATATATATATATATAAATATAAATATATATATATATATATATATATATATATATATATATATATATATATATATATATATATATATATATATATATATATATATATATATATATATATATCTCTCGTCTCAGATAGCCGGTTCAGGCAATTGAGCCACTAACCACTGCTTGATGTCAAGTCTGTGTTTGTAAATATGATTGCTGATAATTGTGGAAAACAAAACGACAAAGTATCGAAACGCAATTATTTCCTTTATTCAGGAAAACTCATTTTTACCTGGCCTACCGATAGATAACTTATTCTTAGGTGAATTTACAAAAATTCATGGATAATCATGAGAAACAGGTCATGGATAAATAGACACAACCTCACTTTTACCTGGACAGTGAAAATTTATTTGATAGTTCAAAATCGAATGAAATAAAAGTTCTTCTGATGGGATATGAGTTATTAGTGAAATTGTGATGTGATGTGATGTGCACTAGGAAAGTTTATAACTGTCCCTGGAACTGTCGCTGTTCAAAATACACCCGGATTTGGATTCTCTTTCACTCCAATGCTCTCAGGAACTTCAATACCAAATAGAAGGAACCATACCAATCCAAATATCAGCTTTCGAATACTTGTATATGGTGTACAGATAAGATAATGTTGGTTTTCTGTTTAAAATGTTGAAATTCATGAATTTTTTTTTCTCTCCCAACAAAACGTGGCATTCGTTTTCAAATTATTTTCGGTCTCCACGTGGCTTTGTTTTTTTCGTTGCTTGGATACCATTTTTCCTCCTTCCTTTTGATTTGAATTTTTGAATTCGCGCACTACGTTCTCACATTTTCACTGTTTGGGGTTATTTGTCAAAACTTATAAATGAATCAATTTTCCCTTTCTTACAGACTATTTACAATATTCAATCATAATTGTCTCTGACACTTTTCCGTTCTTATTTTCTCACAATTTCAAATCTTACATGACCATACTGTTCCCTGATTGGCTATTGTCATCAAGAAATTGGTTTTTCTTCCATTGGCTACTTTCAGTTAGATACAATTTCATATACTGTATGTTTCAAGCTTATAATTTTGTTTATCACATTTTATTCAGGATGATTTTGTAAATCTAGACCTTTCTTGTTGCCTTTTGGATAATTATGGGTTGTAATCATTATGACAGTGTATGAAATTGCTTGTATTATAGTATTTGAATATTTTCATCTATTCATATTATACAGAGGCTTAATAAAGGAAATAGAATTTCAAAAATATGTCAAAACAATCTCTTGAAACTAATAGCTATAAAGTAATTATTCTTTTTGTGGGTTTTTTTCTTCTAATATATATAACTGGTTTATTATAACATAACAATATATATATATATATATTAATAAATATACCCGGTGACAACGAATCTATTAGACAAGTCATAATTTCTAGAATATTAGGTATATCAAAATGAGATCCTGGTATAGCTCTTTCCATTTACCATCGAGCAGCACAATACCACCCCGTCTCATGTGGCATTACAATTCGGCCGACTGGGAAGGTCTTCGTATGTTTTTCTCAGCGTTTCCATGGAAGAAAGTTTGTTTCTCTTCAGTAGATCCAACACGATGTGCTGAGACAATTTCTGAAATCATCATGTTGGGGATGCAAACTAACATACCGAATACCGAAAGAAGAACATCATCCGATAAGACCTGGTTTAACAGAATTTGCTCTAGAGCTGTGGCTTCCAAACAGGCAGCATACCATCGATGGCAAAAAAATCCGGGACCTGAGACCAGAGCAGCATACGTTGAGGCTAGAGGCATATGCAAAGAGACAATAGAATGTTCAAAAGATGCTCATAATGCCAAAATAAGATCAAAACTTGTTGAATGTCCCAACGGATCCCGTTCATTTTGGTCTTTCGCCAAAGCTGTGGGAAGAAACTTCACTTCCAGCTCTTTTCCTCCCCTAACCAAAGAAGATGGAACACTAGCAACGACTGCCCAGGAAAAAGCCAATACCTTTGCGCACCTATTTGCTGGAAATTCCACTCTGGATTCTTCGGAAAACAACCCCCGAACATTACACCTATTGACAGTCACATGCCCGAGATCACCTTTCGCCAACGTACTATCAGAAAGATTTTGCTGGGTCTCAACACCAACAAAGCCTGTGGATCTGACGGAATCCCGCCGATTGTTCTCAAGAAATGTGCCCCCGAACTAACACCTGTTCTTTGCAAGTTGTTCAACCACTCTTACAATTTGGGAGTATTTCCGTCCAATTGGAAAATTGCAAGAGTACAGCCAGTCCCTAAAAGAGGCAAAAAGGCCCTACCTAGCAACTACAGACCTATCGCACTGCTATCTATTATTTCAAAGGTCATGGAAAAAGCCATCAATATCGAGCTCATGAAATATCTGGAAGAATTAGGAATTATCAATGATAGGCAATATGGCTTCCGCCATCAGAGATCAACTGGTGACCTGCTCGCATACGTCTCACATATATGGCAGCTATCTATTGAAAAGTATGGAGAAACTTTAGCTGTGGCATTAGATATCTCCAAGGCGTTCGATCGAGTTTGGCACCAGGGACTCCTCGCCAAGCTTCCATCTTATGGCTTGCCCCCTCAGCTGTGTTCTCTGCTTGCTAGTTTTCTCTCAAACAGGTCTCTCCATGTAGTGGTCGATGGAGTTTCATCTGACACTCTACTCATAAATGCTGGTGTTCCGCAAGGATCCATTCTAGCACCAAGACTATTTTTACTTCACATCAACGACGTGTTGAAAGCAACTTCATGTCCCGTACACAGCTTTGCCGATGATAGTACCCTCCATACCGCTTTCTCTTCCAGGGCCCCTATATCAGCCCGTGAAACCAGAAATGAACGAGGAAGAAATGTTAACAATATAAATATGGACTTAGCAACAATTCTCGAATGGGGATCCAATAACTTGGTAGAATTCAATGCAAACAAAACACAAGCATGTCTTTTCTCTAGAAAAGCCGATCTCACTGTGCCTAACATAACTTTGTCAGGAGTAACCATACCACTGAAGTCATCCATATCGATGCTTGGTATTACTATCAGCAATAACCTTTCCTGGGAAAATCACGTGAGGTCCATTGCCAAAAGTGCATCCCAAAAACTTGGTTTTGTTTCGTGCCAAGAGCTATTTCACCTCCAGTCAGCTGCTTATGATCTATAAGGCACAGATCCGACCTGTGCTGGAATACTGTTCCCATATTTGGAGTGCGGCACCTAAACATATCCTGAAGCTATTGGATTCTGTCCAAAAAGGGCAATTCGTCTCGTCGGTGATGCCTCGCTTACAAACTCGCTCACTTGTCTGGAACACCGTAGAAAAGTTGGCGATTTGTCTCTATTTTATAGATATTTTCATGGGCGATGCTCTTCTGAAATATCAACAATCGTTCCTCCTTTGGCAGTCTCTTCGAGATTAACCCGTCAAGTTCAGTCTTCACACCCCTTCGTGGTCACTTTGGAGACCTGCAGAACATCACTTTCCAAAGACTCATTCATCCAACGAACTGCGAGGCTTTGGAACTCATTGCCTAGGGAGGTGTTCCCCGAGGCATACAACCTCCAGAAATTTAAGAAGAACACCAACTCCTACCTTCTTTCCCTTGGTTCCCACGATGTTCTCTGAACATTACAGGATATCCCTTTTCGTGGGAACCAGAACATATAAAAAAGGTAAATGGTATGTGAAGAGAAGTCACTTTCGGTTTTACCGGGCATGGCTCTAATTTTGAATTTTTAAATGGAACACCCTGTATATTGTAAAATTTTTGGATTCCTGAGACAATTCTGGATCAGAATGTGACATTTCAAAAAGTTTTTACGCCTGCTTAATTTTTTAGGTCACTTTTAATATTGCATCTAGGGGCTATGATCGGACGTAAACTAATCTGACGCCCTCAGGTGATGTCAGAAAATGATAATCGCAAAGTTTAAGTGACTAACTAGTATTATAGATAGAAAAACGACAAGTTTGCAAAACAACAGTTTCGTGTGTTACTATCATCTTTCAAATGGCGACCATTATTTGACAAGCATTTTCCAAAAAAAAGTTTTTTGACAAGTCTAACGATACTAATTCATTTGCGATTGGATTAGAAATAAGAACATAAATTTAATTTCACTATGGAAAATACTGGATAATAATTTATTTACTGTTGTCAAGTGTGCCATGGATAGCCATGATGCATAATATTTTGCAGTTATTTTTATCAAGTCTCCTTCGGAAAACAAAACACTCACTTGGGTAACAGGACAGTGACATAAGGTTGATGATCAGATAGTAAAAGTTTCCTAATTTTCGTAGAGTTTCAGTTAAATTTTTCTTCAAAATAATGTATACTCATTGTGAAGAAGTGGATATGTTACCAATATTTGAAAAATGTCATAGAAATTCAAGGAACGCTGCTGATTTGTATGCTCAGAGATATCCCGATCGGCCACATCCAGCCCATCAGTATTTTCCGTGTTGAGAATAGTTTTAGGCAAGAAGGAAATCGAGAGGCGGAACAGAGGTTTATCATAAATGGAGAGAATGAGATTAACGTTTTTGTAATAGTTGAAGTTGATAAAATGGTTTCTTTGAAATAAATTAGTCAAGAAATTGTAACGAATTTTTCGTTACTTCCTTATACATAACCAATTTCTCATAATTTTTCCGGTTATCTTTACGGTGGTACGGGTCAGTAGTCACTGCTCAGATCGTGAACTGCAGAACAGCGCTCTCCATTATCTATCCTTGAAAATGGGCTCATGACAGTTCCTATTTCATGTCAAGTGATCGCTTGTTTTTTCCATAAGTGTTTTTAAATTGGAAAGAAAAAAACCAAGAATGGTTTGTGAAAAAACAGGGAATTGGTGATTTGTTCGAACCAAAAGGATGATCGTGCTTTTTCTTCGATTGAACCTCGACAAAAGCAGGTGTGCTGAATGAACTGATTCTGGTACATTACGATTTTTAAATTGAATGACTATCGCTGTTGATATTGGTGGAGTATAATTAGTTTTCTATTTTGCAATCAATGTTGTAGTTGATTACCATATTCTTCTGCTTTTTATATTAAAATTCTTGGAAGTTTTGCATGGTAATTGAAGGACAAGTATAGATTCTATACTGTTAGATTTTCGTCATATTTGGAATTGTAAGTGAATTTACGATAAAAAAATTTCATATTATTCTATATCCAACATATCGTATATGATACTCCCTTCGGGCTAATTCTCAACAAGGTTGATTTATGTTTTGTGGTTGAGTAAAGAAAAAAATATATATATTTCGGCCATTTTGGCAAATATTTTACGGCACATGTCTATGTGGCTGACGTAGTATCCGTTCAGACCATTGGGGACGATTTTTTTTTGGAAATCAGTTCTACACTTTTTCTATTTTTAGGTACCAGATATTTGGTAATTTCGAGTGGACTAGTGCTTACTCATCTCACACTACCAGGGGATTACTCCAAGGATTCCGATTGCAAAGGGTGTATTAGACTATTCTGGGACAGTTATGCAGTTTACCTCGTAGAACAGCCCTCCGGTAAGCAATTTTCTTTATTTCATAACTGGACGTTTATGAGATTAATTTTGTTTTCTTTGAGAAAGAATTACTTCTGGAGAGGATTGTACCTCTGCTTTACTTGTCTCAGAACACTCGATTCAATATATTCCTCAAGCATAAAATTCGATTCACATTTAATAAGTTCCCTTTATCGATTTACTTCATTCAATTCACAGTGATGGTTATTTCATTTTTGATCGTTGTAGAATCAATTCATTCCAGTTACTACCTTGTCGCCAAGAGCAGGGAAATTCATTCAATTTTTTCTGAGAATTACCTGGCTTATCGATTCGAAAAGGGAATTGCCGCCCTATTTCAAAATTATCTTTATCTAAGAGAGTTGTGCCCACTGTCTCCCTCTCCGATTCATCTCTGAAAATCCTTCAATTAAAAGATTTATTCAACTTTATCTTTATCTAAGAGAGTTGGACCACTGAAAGACGTGTGGTCTCTCTCTTCTTATCTCAACTGAATAGTATACTTTTGCCCTAGGGCCTGATCAATATTTTGGTTCATAACGTTATATTGTCCTATGGTACTTGCTTTAAATAGTGTATTTTTTCTCTGGCAACGAGTATTTTGCTTCAAAATACTATATCTTTCTCTGGTGAAGTCTTAAGGAAATTTTTATATTTCTTTTTGAATACATTTACTTATTCAATTTTTTGGACTCTTCTGGTACATTTAATCACCTTATCAAAGATTCTTTGTTTCAAAATTTCACAAACATAACGTTTTGGGTGAGGTTTCTTCAATTCTGTATTGAATTTTTCTCATTGTTGATTTTTTTAAATGATTAAAATTAACTTGGAAATTTAAAACCAGAAAGCATATTTTATTGCTACTTAATATTTCTTTCACTGTTATTTCCAGTCTTATATATGGACTGGTTTTTTTTATTGCATCTATCTTTTGACTCTAGATTAAAATTTGAATCATAAAAACTTGAGGTTCAAAGGATATCCTTCGTTCTCCCCCATTTTGTACGAATTTTTATTCCTATCATCTTCTTCGCATGATATATACCACGAAGTGAAGCTACCTACTGAAACAGAAGGACTGGTACCCTAGGAGGTCATACATTACGTCAAAATCAGCCTGGTCCGTGAAGATCAAACCAATTCCCGCCAACAAGAGGGTCTAAAAATCAATAAATAACCACCCACGACCAGATTCGTCGTCATACCGCTGAGACCAGTTTCGTCGTCGCACCGCTGAGACCATCTTTGTATAAACCAGCCTTTTTCATCTCCCTTCATTGAAGACCTCCGTAGGTATATACCGTATCACCAACGTCTAGAGGAATCTGACTATTTGTAAATGTTCAAAGTTTATTGGGAGGCAAAAAATTTTTATATACATTTAATTTTTCAATTTTTTCATCAATTATTTTTCTATTCTTCAAGTAACATTGTTGAAAGTTTTTTTAATTTTTCTATCCAGTCAATGTTATGATTCAGTCTGGAATAAATTGGTTAAGTTGATTTCCTGCATATTTATTTGCCTTCCCATACAAGTTGGTGACGTTTATTCAGTAAATTTTTGTTTATCTTTGGCTTCTGTCTTCAGTTAGCCTGGCGCCCAACTCTTGAACTAGTCAAGTTAATTAATGTATAATTTTTCTAGTGGCCAATTTGATAAACTAAGAAAAGTCAATAATTGAACCTTACTCACGGCCTAACCACATCTATCTGAGCAGCCTATCGGCAGAGTGATTTCACCTTCTTGAATTTGAGTCAGATACTTCAAATTTGGGGTTCAAAAATAAGGGGTGATCAGTCACGAATTTGCGAGAAAAATACTGAAGAAGCCTGGATATCGAGCATTTAAATATCAGTTGCATAAACATTTGTATGCTGATGATGGCGATAGACGGGCACGGTTTTTCGATTGGCTGCTTCAAAGTCATAGAGTTAACCTAAATTTTTTCAACTTTATTCTATTTTCCGACAAATCAAGATTTAAAAATAATGGAATGTTCAATGAGCAAAATACTCGGTACTGGGCCCAACAAAATCAACATGCAATGAGAGAGGGCAATTTTCAAGAGAGGCTTAGCGTCAATGGCTGGTATCGTTGAAAACAGAATAATTGGGCTGATATTGTCTTAGATCAGTTAACAAGGGTTCGGTACTGATCTACCTTTGGCAGTTCTACGGTGAATTTACTTTCAACAAGATGGAGCACCCCCTCATGAAGTTCTCAATTACTCAACAGAGCATTTCAATAATCAATATATTGCAACCGGTGGAACCAGAAGTAACCGAAAAGTGAAATATATGCGAAAACTCTCCTATTCACATACCATATACCAACACCGAATCTCATTTTGAAACATCTGATATTCTAGAAGTTATGACTTTTCCAATAGATTCGTTGTCACACGGTATATACAGGGTGACCCAGGAGTAAGTTCCATAACTTTGATCCTTTCCAAGTACCGTAAATATATTTTCGACAATGGGGCACATTCTAAAAATATTTTTATTCATATAAAAGAGGTCCAGAAACAGGATACACAACTGAGTTCATTTTTGTAACATTTACGGATTTGCCAATGAATTGTCGATGAAACGCCCGAGTTTCTCAGACCTATCTGCAATAGTCTTTGACTTAAGTCAAAATAGCGTCGTGCATAGACTCACAGAAAAAAATCAAAACCTCCTTCCTCCAGTTGATGATCCATCGCCTACGATATTTTGAAATGACGAATATTATGATTCAATGGCATATTTCATTGATCATTTGATTGTTCGGTATGTCGGGTCTGCTTATGATTCGCAGATATGAATTATGATTTTTCGAGTCGAGTGTCGATTTGAGTTGATGATTCGATGACGATTTGAGATCGACGATTCGATGATCGTGATTCGATATGAGATTCGACGATTTCGATGATCGATTGATTCGATGATTGTGTCGATGATTGATGATTCGATGATTTGATCGATGATTCGATGATTGATGATTCGATGATTGATGATTCGATGATTCGATGATTCGATGATTCGATGATTCGATGATTCGATGATTCGATGATTCGATGATTCGATGATTCGATGATTCGATGATTCGATGATTCGATGATTCGATGATTCGATGATTCGATGATTCGATGATTCGATGATTCGATGATTCGATGATTCGATGATTCGATGATTCGATGATTCGATGATTCGATGATTCGATGATTCGATGATTCGATGATTCGATTGATTCGATGATTCGATGATTCGATGATTCGATGATTCGATGATTCGATGATTCGATGATTCGATGATTCGATGATTCGATGATTCGATGATTCGATGATTCGATGATTCGATGATTCGATGATTCGATGATTCGATGATTCGATGATTCGATTCGATGATTCGATGATTCGATGATTCGATGATTCGATGATTCGATGATTCGATGATTCGATGATTCGATGATTCGATGATTCGATGATTCGATGATTCGATGATTCGATGATTCGATGATTCGATGATTCGATGATTCGATGATTCGATGATTCGATGATTCGATGATTCGATGATTCTGATTCGATGATTCGATGATTCGATGATTCGATGATTCGATGATTCGATGATTCGATGATTCGATGAACTCGATGATTCGATGATTCGATGATTCGATGATTCGATGATTCGATGATTCGATGATTCGATGATTCGATGATTCGATGATTCGATTCGACGAGAACGATGATTCGATGATTCGATGATTCGATCTGATTCGATGATTCGATGATTCGATGATTCGATGATTCGATGAATTCGATGATCGTGATTCGATGATTCGATGATTCGATGATTCGATGATTCGATGATTCGATGATTCGATGATTCGATGATTCGATGATTCGATGATTCGATGATTCGATGATTCGAGATTCGACGATTCGACGATTCGACGATTCGACGATTCGACGATTCGACGATTCGACGATTCGACGATTCGACGATTCGACGATTCGACGATTCGACGATTCGACGATTCGACGATTCGACGATCGAATTCGATGATTCGATCGATTCGATGATTCGATCGATTCGACGATTCGACGATTCGACGATTCGACGATTCGACGATTCGACGATTCGACGATTCGACGATTCGACGATTCGACGATTCGACGATTCGACGATTCGACGATTCGATGATTCGACGATTCGACGATTCGACGATTCGACGATTCGACGATTCGACGATTCGACGATTCGACGATTCGACGATTCGACGATTCGACGATTCGACGATTCGACGATTCGACGATTCGACGATTCGACGATTCGACGATTCGACGATTCGACGATTCGACGATTCGAGATTCGATGATTCGACGATTCGACGATTCGACGATTCGACGATTCGACGATTCGACGATTCGACGATTCGACGATTCGACGATTCGACGATTCGACGATTCGACGATTCGACGATTCGACGAGTCGACGATTCGACGATTCGACGATTCGACGAGTCGACGATCGACGATTCGGACGATTCGACGATCGACGATCGACGATTCCGACGATTCGACGATTCGACGATTCGACGATTCGACGATTCGACGATTCGAGATTGATGATTTGATGATTTGATGATTTGATGATTTGATGATTTGATGATTTGATGATTTGATGATTTGATGATTTGATGATTTGATATTGATGATTTGATCCTTCCGTGATCGTCTTTTCCATATCATCCGCAGTTAGCAGTTCGTGGACAATTTCTGGAAACCGTCTTTCTCACGTTCCCCTAGAGGGGAAAGTTTATGGGAGTGAAGTCTGGGGATCGCAGTTCCTACTCGGTCTGTCCTACGGTTAAGGTAGGATTGATCTGAAAATGTCTGCACTATCTCATGGTTATGCACTGCAGAACCATCGTATTACAACCACATACTTCTCCTGGTATTTACATACATATCCTAGGAAGAAATTCGCGAATAAAATTTGGATACCGTTCATCATTCAGCACATTTTTGAAAAAGTAGGGCCTAATAATGAGATTTCCAATAATTCCTCCCCATACATCAGGCAAACTGCTACTGGTGGGGATTTCCTATTGCATAATAATGTTTATATGTCTGTTGACAGACCCTATGTTCTTGAACGTTGCTCCATCAGAAAACAGAATTTTGTTGGTAGTATTATAATCCTCGTCAGTCATGCCATTCATTTGAAAACAAAACTCTATTTGCAAAATCATCACCATACATTCCCTGATAAAGGTTCAGATGATGGCTTTCAATATTATTCTGTTCACATTACTTTGTGAAATGCGCTGCTATTTCCCTAGGGCCTAATTGAGGATTTTCCTCCTTAGCATCAATAGAACTTGCAACTCATCTTCCTCATTGATCCGACCATCGACAGTTTTCTTCTTGGTATAAAACACACTACCAGTGAGTTCAAACCGATCTCTTAACATTTGGAATGAAAATACCCGTGGAGTTCTTGCTTCTGGATATTTTTGTTGGTAGATTCTGCTTGCTAATGAAGGATTTTTGTCAGCTTTGCCAATACAGTAGATCAAACTCATAATTGACAATCAGATTTGTACGATTATTGAAAGTAAACAGATGTGTCAAATTTTACGGCGGCGACCTATGCGATTCCTTTTTTTTGAAAAAACCATCAAAACTTCACAAAGTAGAGAAATGTCATGCATTGATGCAATGAAATATAGAGTTTTGTATCTGAGAATGTAGAGTTATTGTCATTTTTAATTTGTTATTTGAAAAAATCTAGTAGGCGGAAGAACATCATCTTCGAGTTCGCCTGATCTCAAGACATGCGCTCAGGAAATCGACTGAAAAAAAGTTGGTTGAGTTATCTTGAATGGTTCTGAAGTTATGAATATTTCTGTGGGTCAATGCAGGGTTCTATGTTAACACATAAATCGACCTTGGCGAATCCAAAATCGTAACAAAAATGGGGTGTTGCTGGTTAAAAAAACAGAATTCAGTCGTGTAATTTTGGAACATCTTGTATATGAATAAAAATATTTTTAGAATTTGCCTCATTATCGGACGTGCCGTTTAAAAAAATCAAATCGATATCTTGGACATATGAAATTATGGTTTAAAAACTAAAAAAAACTCGCTTATAAGGACTAAAGAGTTGAAAATAATAATGGTAGTTTTTGACCAAAAAATGTTCTCTTATGTTAAAAAAGCGTAAGATGCTTGACATCATTACGAAAAGTAAGTGAAGAGCACCTCACGCATTTTTTACATAAGACAAAAATTTTTGGTCAAAGACTATCATTATTATTTTTAACTTTTCAGTCCTTATTGCCATATGAGCGTGTTTTTTTAGTTTTTTTGGAAATATTTGATTTTCAAGTTTTTATCCCATATTTCTACAGTAGACTAAAAAATACTACGGGAAAAAAACTCTTCGATTTATTCATCCACATGGGATGGGAGTTTATACGAAATTATGGTGAATGAGATGCATGCTGCATTTCATGAATTCACCATATCTTCGGAATGTCGATTATATTTCTCTGACGATCTTGGTGAGAATACCAGGTCAAAGCTATGAAATTATTAAATTGCTATCGGTTCTTAATACGTGTGCCAAATAGTTCGGACGTCTGGAAGTGGGTTGAAATCAATTTCGAAGATTCCGTTACCTATTCATACATACATGCAAGTGAAGTTAATGAAGCGTGTATAAAAAAAATGGTCTGGAAGTGGTGCACACCCCTTGGTCACCCTGATATGAACCTGTTCATTATAATGATTATTACATGAAGAAAAAAAGGATCTTGGCATTCGTTTCAACGTTATTCATGAAATTGCTTGGTTTCATGAAAATAATTTCGACATGAGCATACGAACGTTGTGGAAAAAATTAATCCATTCTGATAATCCAGTTCATTTCTTTACTAATGGAAGGAGAGTGTAACAAAACATCCATATTTTCGAAATAATGCTAGCACATACCTTCAAGTTCTGATCATCATCATTGAAAATCCCAGCTCTCATATTAGCAATATCTTCATCGAAGCCTGATCCAGTGATTATGTTACATTTCCTATGTGTGATTTCTGCCAAGGATGCCAGAAGCTCAACAAAATCCTATGGAATGAATGATAGTTTGTAATTTCACAAGATATATGTCAAACGAAATGACACAACTCATACCAATTCAGTTTGATGATTGATTTCTATTGCAAAAAAATATCACGAATTTTTCAAATTTAAAATATGACACATGTTAATTTCAGAAGATAAAAATTTATCACGGGTGTAATTTTTCAGTATAATTCTAATTCATCCAATTGATAAGGTCTAAAAATCACCTTATATTTTTATTGAAAGAAGTGCACAATCATTGTTTCGTTTTGTCCAAATTCGGTAAATCTACATTTGTAGTGAATATTTGGATACAGCAATGAATTTTCACCGTAGGTTTTTATTACTATCTCACTTTACCTTCTAAAGATTTTTTTTTCACAATTCATCAGTCTCAAAAATGGTGTGAGTACATGTATATTTCATTTACCAATCAGAATAATTTTACTTTTTTATCTCTTCTATTGTATCTTCGTGTTGATGAAAAGTTTTTTTTTTCTTGCTGCAAAAATATTCACTAGTTTCATCCCTTACTTGTCAGCAAAGACTGTCCTTCTCCTGAATATATATTTTGGTATATTTTTCATCAACTTTGTAGAATACCAATTTATTGTGATATTATAATGAAGCTCATAAGAAATTGAAAATTCTTCCGCAGTGTAAAACTTTGATCCCATGGGTTGTCATGAAAAAACATTGATTATTCACCACTATAGCATTTGAAAAAATTTAAAATGTAGCTTCTTCAAAACTTGCAAATAAAAAAAAAATTCATTTACTGCTTCACAAGAGTATTGTTGAAGAATATAGAAAACTTACCTTAGGTTTTAGGTACGCATTTGCGAGATTACTTCCCAAGGTTGCTATGAGTAATGTGAAAATGAAATAATTCATCTTGAGTTTTAAATCTGGAATATAAAATACGTTTAAAATATTTTTATTGCATTGGAATTATGAATCACCACCATTTTTCCCAATCTCCATAGAATGTGAAAAGACTTGAGTGTGTCATCACAGAGAAAATAATGATAATAATAATTCCAGATAATGCTTGTGTTAATGATATACATAGGTCAAACAAAACAATATTTGCAGAAACGAGTACAAGCCCACAAATACTCAAAAACCGACACTACAGCCTTATCCAAACACGAAACAGAAAATCAACATCAGTTTGACACTAACAACGTTGGAATTTTGACCAAAGAAAGGAATCCAAGAGTGGGAACATTCCTTGAAATTATACATATTGAAAAAGACCCCAATAGCATTAACAATAGAAATGATATCAAAAACTCAAGCCAGATTTATAACCCTTTTTTAACTTTGTTTATAGTAATAATAATGAAAACTGATCTTTTCATGCTGCCAAAAAAATACAAACCGGCTCATATACTAGAACTCAATATAAACAATCCCGTGTTCTTATGAATAGTGTAAAAATACATGAAAGATAAACAAACCATTCCTGATAACTTCGACGCAGTCACACTCCTAAGTAGTATAGCTATGGGGATACGCTCTCCGGTTACTCCCGCCACATAGTCCCGCCACTGGTTTGGGTCACTGGGGTCTGAGACTGCTGGGAACGGAGGGGATTGTTTTGGGGTCCCAACCATATATAGAAAAAACATGGCTGCCGCTAAGAGAAAAAAACATGGCCGCCTGTCATTGGAAAAAACATGGCGGCTGTAGGTTAGGAATTTCAAGATGCCCGTTATATGGTGGCCTGGGGGTGTTTATCGGCATCGGTAGACTACCACGGAGGTCTGAGACAGGTTGGAGATAACTAGAAGCATTATGGGGGCCCAATCATTCATAGGAAAAAAGTATGGCGGTTGTAGGTTAGGGAAATTTTAAGATGTCTGCATGGGGGACGATTGGCTTCAGTGGTATTTTGAGGCTGCCACGGAGGTCTGTGACAACTGGAGGCAAATTACCCCAACCATATATAGAAAAAAAAATGGGGGGGGAGGTTTGGAATTTCAAGATAGCCGTCAGGGGGCCAAACCCCTTGAGGATTTTCGGTTGAGAGTCCCCCCAGAGGTCAATTATCAAACTATAAAAATTTCAAGGAAAAAAAAAA
>JAFIRS010008404.1:0-17383 GCA_018342105.1 Gonioctena quinquepunctata
TTTAAATTTATTATTATTATTTTTTTATTAATATTATTATTTTTAAATTATTATTATTATTATTATTATTATTTTTAAATTATTATTTTTATTATTATTATTTTTAAATTATTATTATTATTATTATTTTTATTATTATTATTATTATTATTATTATTATTATTAGAAAATCAAATTTTAAAGGGGGTTTTTTCTTCACATAAAGGATTAAAAAATTGAACCAGAAAAAAGGTAGATCTCGGGAAAAAAAACAACTACTTTCCTGGCAATCCCCGCAGAACGTTGAATGATACCCACCTGAAAATCCATGCATACTTCCATAAAATATCAATGGACATTGAATGCAAATGTTTTTTCTGATAAGCTCGTTTAGTTTAATTTAAGTCGTTTTCCCCCTTTTAACAACCGCATACCGGTTTCAGGTTTTTTGGCCCTCATCAGTACGGGATTAACCAGCCAAAATAAAGAACTTTTGGTTTGGTGAAAACACAAACGTAAAAAAAACCATCATCGATCTTGTAAACCTATGGGGCCCCCAAAAAGGATAAACAATTGGCAAACCATGACAGAAAAAAAAAACTCGAAAATCCCCCAATTCGATAGGTTTCTAAAAAAAAGATTCCCCCCAGTGGGAGTGGCAAGCCCGTCCAGATATAGGGGGAGAGAAAAAGCCAGTGAAGGGGAAAGAATAAAAATCGAATTAAACCCTTTAAAAACCCCCAATAAATTAACCGGGGATCTCGGGGAAAAAAACAACTACTTTCCTGGCAAATACCAGCAGAACGTTGAATGATTTTCCCCCTTTTAAAACCCCATGCATACTTCCATTTTTTTTCACCGAGATCAAATTTCTTGGTTAAATTTTATATTGAATCCTTTAGTAAAAAAAACCTTTAAATTTTATTTTTCTATTCATTCCCTTCACATGGCCCCCAATCCCCATTATTTTATTATTATTATTTTTTTTTTTTTTTTTTGTGAAGAGGTTGATTGCTCTTAAGAAATTCGTCAATTTTTTAATGGGGGAGGGGTCTCTAAAATTTTCAGATATTTCCCTTTTGATATGTCAAGGAGTTGTCTCATGTTTCCAAACCCGGGGGATGTACATAAAAAGTGTAAAACGGTGATCACTTCCCCGCAATGATTGCTTTTTCGGAGGATTTTTTCCCCTAGGAAAAAAAAAATGCGGGGGTTAATGGGGGGCCAAACCTCACTGTGTTTTTTAAACCCCCCGTCAGCTCTTGGCAGGTACCCGGAAGGACGTCAGGGTTTGGGGCATAAAGGGTTTCATTGCTTTTTGTGGTTGTTAGTGACTATTCTCTTTGCCAGTCTGTTTTTTATTTGGAAATTTTATTAAATTTTCACATCATCTGCTCTCAAGATTCGAGCTTCTACTTTTCGGCTTCGGGCAGCGGTTTCGCGCTGCTATATCTCGATTTCATTGCCTACTATTCCGAAAATTGGCTTGGCGCCCATAAAAGTGTTACTTTTTCTCATTTTTAAAATGCACCCCCGGAATTGAGAGTCTTATCATTCGCAAAAGGGGGTTTCGGAGAAAGGATTCGAAATGGACTGAAGGACCCCAAGGAAATCGCAAACAATGATAATTTTCGTTTGTCTCTTGTCGCTCGAGAGGATAGTAATGCTTGCCACAGATGGCGTAAAAGCTCTGCTGTATATATATATAGAGGTACATGAGGAAAGAGACCAAGTGTGTATTTCATTTTCTACAGACAAGGCGCAGCCAACTCCAGTTATTATTATTATTATTATTTTTTTTTTGGGTTTCGGCATCGACTTCTATGGTCATTAGCCTTCGGTTGCCAACTAATTGGCATTATAGAAAAAATCGAATTAAACGGTTTTCTTCACATAAAGGATTCAATATAAAATTGAACCAGAAAATGGTAGATCTCAGGTGAAAAACAACTACTTTCCTGGCAAATACCACGCAGAACATTGAATGATATTCACCTGAAAACTTACCTACATATAATATCAATGGACATTGACGTAAATGTTTCTGATAAGCTCGATTATGTTTAATTTGTGTCGTGTTCACCTTAACAATCCGCATACCGGTTTCAGGCTCTTGGCCCTCATCATCAGTACGAGGTCAACCAGCCAAAAAAGTCCAAAGAACTCTGGCTGAAGTGAGACACACAACAAACAAACCATCATCGATCTGTAATCGCAGGTCGCCGCCAAACTTTAACTGGCGGCACTCAGTAACAGAAAGAAATTCGAAAATCTCCCACCTCGATAGGTTTCTAAATAAAAGTATTCCTTCTCAGTAGGAGTGGCAAGCCCGTCTAGCATAGTGAAAGATAAGTGCCATGTGAAGTGGAATGAATAGAAAAATCGAATTAAACGGTTCTTTTCACATAGCGATTCAATATATAAAATTGAACCAGAAAATGGTAGATCTCATAGGTGAACAACTACTTTCCTGGCAAATACCACGCAGAACATACGAACATATTCACCTGAAAATCCATGCATACTCATATAATATCAATGGACATTGAATGCGTTTTCTCTCGATAAGCCTCGATTAAGCTTTCTTGACGTGTTCACCTAACATTCGCATACCGGTTTCTTTACAGCTTCTGGCCCTCATCAGTAATGTGGAGTAGTCAACCAGCCAAAGTCCAAAGAACTCTGGCTGAAGTGAGAGACACAACGCAAACAAACCATCAACGATCTGTAATACCTATAGGTACGCCGGAAAGATAAACTTTAACTTTGGCGCGAGCTGTTCCCACTTCACAGGTTTCAAATAAAGTTGATTCCTTCTCAGTAGAGGGCAAAAGCCCACCAAGGAAAGATAAGTGCCATGTGAAGTGAATGAATAGAAAACTTTCTTCGAAAAATGGTAGGTCCGTGCGAAAACAACTACTCTTCCTGGAACACGCCAAATATTCACCTGAAAATCCAGCATACTTCCATATCAATGGACATTGAATGCGAATACTAAGCCTGATTATATCGCTCCGCGCATGGAAGCAGGCCATCCCTCAGCATGGATCAAGTCCAAAAGAACTCTGGCCGGCGCCAAACAAACCATCATCTTAATTCCACTGGCGGTACCTTAGTGACAGAAAAGAAAACACTCCGAAAATCTCCACCTCGAACGAGCGGAAACGATATGTTATGACGAATAAAGGTTTGATTCAATAATTAGGATCTCGAAATATCGACCAGATATATCGAATATGTCGTAAACATTGGGTTTGGTTGAGGACAAATATCGCATTTAACCGCGACAATAAAGAGTCTTTTCATAGTTGTCGTCAGTATATTAAGGCGAATAGAAAATGATTGTTGATTATGTGCTCAGATCTCAACACCAGCCTTCGGTATACGAATGATGGCGATATCAAGGAAGATATTTTCGATACGATTATGCCTGGTATGCATTACACCAGCTGCTCGAACAACCATCATCGAAGACGAGGACCCGCAGTGACAATTACCTACACGCTTTCCGGAACGAGCTTTCGAATCAGAAGGTATCGATATTCGAATGCCTAGCAGGTTTATGTGTCAATTGTTGCATTTGGTTTAAGATTTTGCAAAACCCAAGTGTTCTTCCATTGAAGCAATTGCCGTTACTTCCGTTGCTCGCAAACTCGTATGCAACGAATAAAATCAGCACCGTTTTCTCAAGATAAAGGATTCATTATATCGGTAGATCTGCGACGTGAACATTATTAGAAATGTTTATACGTAATTTATTGTGCGCATATAGAGACACAACAAACTTCAGCGTTAATCCCAGCCTGAAGTATCGCTTAAAGATCGCTAGTTAGTGAATTAGCTGAATCCCAGGTCGGTATTGTTAATGAGGATGATATTCTCATTCATATGCATACCTACATAATATCGGGCCGACATTGAATGCAAATGTTTCTGATAAGCTCGATTGGCGTTCAATTCTATGTCGTCACCTAACAACCGCATACCGGCTCTCCTCTTTGCAGTGACCTCAATTATATTGAATCCTTTGCGTGAAGAAACCGTTTAATCGATTTTTCTATTCATTCCCCACATGGCACTTATCTTCACTATATGCTAGACGGGCTTGCCACTCCTACTGAGAAGGCTGAATCTTTTATTAGAAACCTATCGAGGTGGGAGATTTCGGAGTGTTTCTTTTTCTGTCACTAGGTGCACCGCCAGTTAAAAGTTTATCTTTTCTCAAAGTACCTATAGGTGCGTTACAAGATCGATGATGTTTGTTTACGTTGTGTCTCACTTCAGCCAGAGTTCTTGACTTTTGGCTGGTTGATTCGTACTCGATGAGGCCAAGAAGCCTGAAACCGGTATGCGCGCGCGGATTGTTAGAAGGTGAACACGACATAAATTAAACATATAATCGAGCTTATCAGAAAGAAACATTTTCACGTCCATTGATATTATATGGAAGTATGCATGGATTTTCAGGTAACATCATCATCTCAATGCGTTCTGCGTGGTATTTTGCCAGAAAGTAGTTGTTTTCACCTGAGATCTACCATTTTCTGGTTCAATTTTATATTGAATCCTTTATTATGTGAAGAAAACCGTTTAATTCGATTACCATTCCACTCCCTCGTGGCACTTATATCTTCACTCATATGCTAGACGGGCTTGCCACCCTACTTCGAGAAAGAATCTTTTTATTTAGAAACCCATCGAGGTGGGAGATTTTCGGAGTGTTTCTTTCTGTCAGTACCGCCAGCAGTTTATCTTTTCCGGCGTACCTATAGGTTAAGGGGTCGATGATGGTTTGTTTACGTTGTGTCTCACTCTTCAGAGTTCTTTGACTTTTATTGGTTGACTACTCCGTAAATTGATGAGGCCAAGAAGCCTGAAACCGGTATGCGGATTGTTAGGTGAACACGACATAAATTAAAACATAATCGAGCTTATCAGAAAGAAACATTTGCATTCAATGTCCATTGATATTATATGGAAGTATGCATGGATTTTCAGGTGAATAATATCATTCAATGTTCTGCGTGGTATTTGGCCAGGAAAGTAGTTGTTTTTCACCTGAGATCTACCATCTTCTGGTTCAATTTTATATTGAATCCCTTTATGTGAAGAAACCACTTAATTGGATTTTCTTATATTCATTCCAATTCTCACATGGCACTTATCTTTCACTATATGCTAGACGGGTTTGCCACTCCCACTGAGAAGGAATCTTTTATTTAGAAACCCACGTGGAGCTGGAGTTTCTTTGTCACTGTGGTACCGCCAGCAAGTTTATCTTTTCCGGCGTACCTTATAGCTACAAGATCGATGAGATGGTTTGTTTACGTTGTGTCTCACTTCAGAGTCTTTTGACTTTGGCTGGTTGACGGCCCGCACGAAGTGAGGCCACAAGAAGCCTGAAACCGCGTATCGTTGGGTGAACACGACAAATTAAACATAGCACCGAGCTTAATCAGAAAGAAACATTCAATGTCCATTGATATTATATGGAAGTATGCATGGATTTCAGGTGAATATCAATCCAATGTTCGTTGATTTTTCTATTCAATTCCAATTTCGGCACTTATTCACCATAGACGGGTTTGCCACCCTACCGAGAAGGAATCTTTATTTAGAAACCCACGAGGTGGAGATTTTTCGGAGTAAGCTTGTCACCAGGGCACCGCCGAAGTTAAAGCTTATCTCTTTCCGGCGTACCTATAGGTAATACAAGATCGATGATGGCTCATTGCCAGGCCCCCCACTTCAGCCAGAGTTCTTTGACTTTGGCTGGCTGACTCGTACTTCGATGAGGTTACAGCTTCCGGAAAACATGCGGATTATTAGGTGAACACGACATAAATTAAACATAATCGAGCTTATCAGAAAGAAACATTTGCATTCAATGTCCATTTACGCTTATATGGAAGCGCGATTCAAAATTCAACGTTCTATGTGGTATTTGCCAGGAAAGTAGTTGTTTTTTCGTCTTCATCACTTTCTGGTTCACCATTGAACTCTTTATGAAGAAAACCGTTTAATCTCGATTTTTCTATTCATTCCACCGTACCTTATCTTCACTCATATGCCAGACGGGCTTGCCATAATTCCTACTCTCTCGAGAAGGAATTTATCAGAAAACCCATCGAGGTGGTGATTTCGAGTAGCCAATACCAGGCACCGCCAGTTTATCTTTTCCGGCGTACCTAGGTGCGTACACATAAGATCGATGATGGTTTGTTTACGTTGTGTGTCCTCACTTCAGCCAGAGTTCTTTGACTTTTGCTGGTTGACTGGTACCCATTTTATCAAGAAGCCTGAAACCTGGTATGGATTGTTAGGTGAATGCACATAAATTAAACATAATCGAGTTTCTATCAGAAAGAACATTTGCATTCAATGTCCATTGATATTATATGGAAGTATGTACGGATTTTCAGGTATCATTCAATGTTCTGCGTGGCATTTGCCAGGAAAGCAGTTTAATTCGATTTTTCTATTCATTCCACGAAGAAAACCGTTTAATTCGATTTTTCTATTCATTCCACTTCACATGGCACTTATCTTTCAATTGGCATTATATCTAATTATGCGGTAAAAATTCTGTATCCCCTATTTTATCTGCGTGGTTCTGCCAAGTATGTATAATTATTGAGTTCATAATCTTCTCCACAGTTCTGTTCTTTGAAGAAAGATGATTATTTTCCATATATCACGTGGAGCATTTCCAAGACAAGTACTCAAGCTATCTGACAAGCTCTAGTTGTAAACGGATTTGAGAGAATTTTCTGCAGTGAAGTATAAGGTGTTTAACTGTCAGGGGAGTATTCGACAGACTTCACACGGGGTTGTCTATCGTTTAGGAGCATGAAACTATTAGTGAGAAAGGTGTGTCTCATTTCAAACGGATATAGCTACTTGTTCTCCTTTTCAATAAAAGATCTATATTCCAATTGTGAATCGTGGTTTAATCTCTTTGAGTTTTGTATCAGTAGTGTTCTATTGTTTTATATATATTATTACATATATATATATTTATATATATATTATATATTATTATTATAATTATTTTTATTATATAATATATATATATATATATATATTATATATATATATATATATATATATATATATATATATATATATATATATTATATATATATATATATATATTATATATATATATTATATTATATTATTATTATTATATTATTACATATATATTATTATATTATTTTTATATATATATATATTATTATTATTATTATTATTATTATTATTATTATTATTATTATTATATATATTATCTTTTTAAAAAACTACCAGTCAGGCCTTACTTCCGAAGTCTGACCCATTCGGAAGGGCGCGCTGTTATAAACCAATGACCTCTCCCACACCCGTGAGGTGAGAGATCATTGGGTCCGTGAATCATGTGTCCTGAGCAGACGTAACGATCCCGAGAATGACTGCCTTCGCATGCGGCCGGTCTAGAGATTCTGCCGATTTACGGCATGCCGGTATAATTTCCAGGTTTAGAGAGCGTTGGTATCACCTTCCACCAAGGGCCCCTATAATCAGAACCACTATCTTTCAGAATGGTCTGGATAGAGTCTGCGGAGCTCGAAGAGTAAATCTCGATACTTCGTCCGTTTCTCGTCCTCTTTTCGCACGATATTTGTCTCGCCCGCAGCCGAAAACTCTATGACATATATCGTTTTCGCTCGCGGTCGAAGAGGACCACATCAGGCTTGTTGGCTTGTATTTGCTGAGGGTGGGAATGAGTAGTTCCAATAAATTCGGCACTTTCATTCTCCACAACGACCTAATATCCCCGGAGCGTAGGGCAGCATCGGTGTCTCTTATCAATACCGTACGATGTCGTAAATGATAATACAGCACTCGTAACGCCGCGTTATGACGATGGATATAGGCTGAGACCGCATATGCTGCTACTGCTGACAGCAAGTGCATGATGGTCTCAGGCGCTCCACGGCAGGCCCTGCATCTCGTGTCAGGGACCTCTATACCCATCACGCGGCTTCGGTAGACGAGAGTGTTGAAAACATCGTCCTGGCAAGCCATGATGAATCCCCAGTCTCCGACTTGAGTCCACCTGACCTAAGAAAAGCAAAGGTCAGCCTTTCGGATAAGCGTTCTCAATATGTTTGTAGAAGATTCCATGCATCGGCTTATCTCTGTGGAGCTGCAGATGGTACAGTATTCTCTGCAGCTTTTATGTGGACTCTCCTTCGAGCGGGCTCCAACTCGGTGATAGAGTCTTGGATATCCCGCTCGGTGTCGAATACAAGACTGAGTTCATCGGCTGCACGGATTGCTGCTCTTGAAAAGAAACGCTCCTTTCCTCAGATCTCATGGTCTTTGACCATGCAGAGAAGGGGATCAAGCTCTGATGACTTTTACAGGCTCCATCCAGCACTATCCTGTTATGTAGACATCCAAACTCAGAAATTTATATATATATATTATTATTACATATATATATATATTATTATTATTATTATTATTATTATTATATATATATATATTATTATTATTATTATTATTTTATTATTATTATTATTATATTATTATTATTATTATTATTATTATTATTATTTTCGTTTTTAAACACTACCAGTCAGGCCCTTACTTCCGAAGCTCCTGACCCATTCGGAAGGGCGCGCTAGTTACATAAACCAATGACCTCTCCCCAACCTGTGAGGTGAGAGATCATTGGTCCGAGAATCATGTGTCCTGAGCAAACGTAACGATCCGAAATGACTGCCTTCTGCATGCGGCCGGCTAGAGATTCTGCCGATTTACGGCATGCCGGATAATTTCCAGGTTTGAGGTAGCGTAGGCATCATTCCACCAAGGGCCCCTATAATCAGAACCACTATCTTTACAGAATGGTCTGATAGAGTCTGCGGAGCTCGAAGAGTAGATCTCGATACTTCGTCCGTTTCTCGTCCTCTTTCGCACGATATTCGTCTCGCCCGGAGCCGAAAACTCTATGACGTATATCGTTTTCTGCTCGCGGTCGAAGAGGACTACATCAGGCTTGTTGGCTTGTATTTGCCTGAGGGTGGGGAATGAGTAGTTCCAATAAATTCGGCACTTCTCATTCTCCACAACGGACTCAATATCCCCGGAGCGTAGGGCGCACCGGTGTCTCATCAATACCGTACGAGTGTCGTAAATGCACTCGTAACGCCGCGTTATGACGATGGATATAGGCTGAGACCGCATATACTGTACATGCTGACAGCAAGTGCATGATGGTCTCAGGCGCTCCACGGCAGGCCCTGCATCTTGTGTCAGGGACCTCTATACCCATCACGCGGCTTCGGTAGACGAGAGTGTTGAAAACACCGTCCTGGCAAGCCATGATGAATCCCTCAGTCTCCGACTTGAGTCCACCTGACCTAAGGAATGCAAAGGTCAGCCTTCGGATAAGCCGTGGTCTTCAATGTGTTTGTAGAAGATTCCATGCATCGGCTTATCCTTGTGGAGCTGCAGATGTACAGTATTCTCTGCAGCTTTTAGTGGACTCTCCGTCGAGCGGGCTCCAACTCGGTGACAGAGTCTTGATATCCCGCTCGGTGTCGAATACAAGACTGAGTTCATCGGCTGCACGGATTGCTGCCTTAAAAGAAACGCCCTTTCCCTGCGATCTCATGGTCTTTGACCATGCAGAGAAGGGATCCAAGCTCCTGATGACTTTACAGGCTCCATCCAGCACCATCCTGTTGTGTAGACACTCCAAACTCAAAAGTCCACGGCCTCCTTGTTTTCGGGAGGTACAACCGTGGAACGGACGATTTCGGATGCAAACTACGATGGTGGTGCATCATTTGCGAGTCTTTACGTCGATTGCACGCAGCTCTTCCAGGGTCCACTTCATGACCCCAAAGGAGTAGATTAGTATTGGAACGGCAAGCATGTTGGTGGCAGAAACTTTGTTCATGCCCGACAGTTCTGATGACCAGATCTGCCGGAGTTTCGCTATACTTGCCGCGGAGAGCGTTTTATTATTATTATTATTATTATTATTATTATTATTATTTTTTATTATTATTATTATTATTATTATTATTATTATTATTTTTTTTTTTTTTTTTTCATGACTTCTTTTTTTGGTTTTGGCATCGACTTCTTTGGTCATTAGCCTTCGGTTGCCAACTAATTGGCATGATATCTAATTATGCGGTAAAAATTTTGTATCCCCTATTTTATCTGCGTGGTTCTGCCAAGTATGTATAATTATTTAGTTCATAATCTTCTCCACAGTTCTGTTCTTTTAAGAAAGATTATTATTTTCCATATATCACGTGGAGCATTTCCAAGACAAGTACTCAAGTTATCTGACAAGCTCAGTTGTAAACGGATTTGAGAGAATTTTCTGCAGTGAAGTATAAGGTGTTTAACTGTCAGGGGAGTATTCTGACAGACTTCACATCGTGGTTGTCTATCGTTTAGGAGCATGAAACTATTAGTGAGAAAGGTGTGTCCCATTCTCAAACGGGATATAGCCACTTGTTCTCTCCTTTTCAATAAAGATCCATATTCCCATTTGTGAACTGTGCGTTTAATCTCTTTGAGTTTTGTATCAGTAGTGTTCCATTGTCTTTGCCATTGTTGTATTATTTTCATCTTTATTTCCACTTTCAAGTCAGATGGCCGGACAGGAATGTCATCATATGTATTTGAGTCAGCTGCTTCCTTCGCTGCTTGATCAGCTGATTCATTTCCAGCTATCCCAATATGGCCTGGAATCCAAATCAAACAGATGGTTTTATCCTTTCGATGGAGCCAGTCAATGAGTGATAGTATGGTTTGTACTAATGGATCTTGGTTGAACCTATTCTTCAGTGCCTGACATGCACTAAGGGAGTCTGTGCAAATTAGAGTTGTTGTGTGAGTGTCCATTTCAGCAAATCTCAGGGCTTGCCAAATGGCATACAGTTCAGCTGTGAAGATACTTGCTATTGGAGAAAGTGTCCAGGCATAACTCTCCCTAATGTGGAAAAGCACTTCCTACTCCATTGATTGTTTTTGAGCCGTCTGTATAGATCACTCTACTTCTATCGTAGGTATGCAATATTATATTGAATAAGGTGAGATATATGGTTCTATTTGTATCTTCTTTTCTGAAGGTACTGCATTCTAGGCGGAATTTTGGGGATATACTGTTCCAAGGCGGATTCTCATTTGGCCCTATTGGGTAGACAGATCGTAAGTTGATGTTGAGTTCAGATACAGTTTCCTGAAATCTTATTCCTGTAGGTCTTGTGATTGTCTGATGTCTTCCAAAAAAGGTATTAATTTCACTTGGAAAAAATAATTCATGATTCGGGCTATTCTGCTGACAGCGAATATTTACACCATAATTTAGTAATAGCCTTCTTCTTCTGAATTCAAGGGTGGGATGCCTGCTTCACAACAGAGCGAGGATAATGGGCTGGTTCGAAACCCACCAATGGCGAGTCTCAGGCAAGTTCCTTGAATCGAGTCTAGTTGTTTTAGGTGAGACTTTCTCGCTGCACCGTAAACAATACAACCATAATCTATTTTGGAAAGAATGAGCGTACTGTACATCTTCAGTAGTATTTCCCTATCCATTCCCCAAGAAATATTTGAGACTGCTTTCATTATATTCATTATTATTATTATTTTTTTTTTTTTTTTTTTTTTTTGTTTTGGCATCGACTTCTTTGGTCATTAGCCTTCGGTTGCCAACTAATTGGCATGATATCTAATTATGCGGTAAAAATTTTGTATCCCCTATTTTATCTGCGTGGTTCTGCCAAGTATGTATAATTATTTAGTTCATAATCTTCTCCACAGTTCTGTTCTTTTAAGAAAGATTATTATTTTCCATATATCACGTGGAGCATTTCAAGACAAATTACTCAAGTTATCTGACAAGCTCAGTTGTAAACGGATTTGAGAGAATTTTCTGCAGTGAAGTATAAGGTGTTTAACTGTCAGGGGAGTATTCTGACCAGACTTCACATCGTGGTTGTCTATCGTTTAGGAGATGAAACTATTAGTGAGAAAGGTGTGTCCCATTCTCAAACGGGATATAGCCACTTGTTCTCTCCTTTTCAATAAAGATCCATATTCCCATTTGTGAACTGTGCGTTTAATCTCTTTGAGTTTTGTATCAGTAGTGTTCCATTGTCTTTGCCATTGTTGTATTATTTTCATCTTTATTTCCACTTTCAAGTCAGATGGCCGGACAGGAATGTCATCATATGTATTTGAGTCAGCTGCTTCCTTCGCTGCTTGATCAGCTGATTCATTTCCAGCTATCCCAATATGGCCTGGAATCCAAATCAAACAGATGGTTTTATCCTTTCGATGGAGCCAGTCAATGAGTGATAGTATGGTTTGTACTAATGGATATTGGTTGAACCTATTCTTCAGTGCCTGACATGCACTAAGGGAGTCTGTGCAAATTAGAGTTGTTGTGTGAGTGTCCATTTCAGCAAATCTCAGGGCTTGCCAAATGGCATACAGTTCAGCTGTGAAGATACTTGCTATTGGAGAAAGTGTCCAGGCATAACTCTCCTAATGGGGAAAAAAAAGCACTTCCTACTCCAGTGATTGTTTTTGAGCCGTCTGTATAGATCACTCTACTTCTATCATAGGTATGCAATATTATATTGAATAAGGTGAGATATATGGTTCTATTTGTATCTTCTTTCTGTAGGTACTGCATTCTAGGTGGAATTTTGGGGATATACTGTTCCAAGGCGGATTCTCATTTGGCCCTATTGGGTAGGCAGATGGTAAGTTGATGTTGAGTTCAGATACAGTTTCCTGAAATCTTATTCCTGTAGGTCTTGTGATTGTCTGATATCTTCCAAAAAAGGTATTGATTTCACTTGGAAAAAATAATTCATGATTCGGGTTGGTCTGCTGACAGCGAATAATTACACCATAATTTAGTAATAGCCTTCTTCTTCTGAATTCAAGGGGTGGGATGCCTGCTTCACAACAGAGCGAGGATAATGGGCTGGTTCAGAAACCCACCAATGGCGAGTCTCAGGCAAGTTCCTTGAATCGAGTCTAGTTGTTTTAGGTGAGACTTTCTCGCTGACCGTAAACAATACAACCATAATCTATTTTGGAAAGAATGAGCGTACTGTACATCTTCAGTAGTATTTCCTATCCATTCCCCAAAGAAATATTTGAGACTGCTTTCATTATATTCATGGTTTTTCTACATTTTGTCGCCAACATATCAATGTGTTCTTTCCAATGAAGTTTTTGGTCTAGAGTGACACCTAGGAATTTGAAATATGGCACAACTTCCAAAATATTACCATAAAGTGTCAATGATGGTTCGTTATGCGGTCTCCTTAGACGACAGAAATGCATACATTTAGTTTTGTTTGGTGAGAAACGAAAACCGATACTATCCGCTAGATTCACGAGTGCGTCAATGTTTTCTTGTAAAACTTGTTCCATATCCTCCATGGAGTCTGAAGAGAGAAAAATAGTCAGATCATCAACATAGAGGCATTTTCCAACAGTGTCACTTATGACTGATACAAGATTGTTTATTGCAATGGCGAATAGGGTTACACTCAAGGTAGATCCTTGTGGTATTCCGTTTTCTTGAGTATGTGTTTCTGATTCTTCCACTCCAATTCGAACTCTGAAACTGCGGTTTTTCAGGAATTGCTCGATGAAGATTGGTAGATTACCTTGCATTCCCCAATTATGAAGTGTTCTCAGTATTCCATAGCGCCAAGTCGTATCATAGGCTTTCTCAATGTCAAAAAAACAGCCACTAGGTGACTCTTTTAGCAAAGCTATTTTGGATTGCATTCTCTAATTGACAAATTTGATCTAAAGTTGACCTATGTTTTCGAAAACCAGATTGTATAGGTGTGAGCAGATGATTGTTTTCAATGTACCATATCAGTCGGTTACTGATTAGTTTCTCCATGATTTTTCTCATACAGCAAGTGAGGGATATTGGTCTATAGCTTGCCGGGAGTTTTTTGTCTTTTCCTTCTTTTGAAGTCGTCAATTGGCAGTCATCAAGTCCAGTCTGAAGTAGTTCCGGAAATAAGTCAAATAAAATGCCTAATACTTCTCCCGAGTCAACCAGCACTTCAATAATATCAAGAGCTTCTAAAGTATCTATTGATAATAATATTCCTGTCTTGTCGCTAGAAGGTAACATAGCACACAATTGGGAAATGTGGTATCAACATTTCAAGATCTTCATGAGAGCGAGTTGCTTAGAAAATTCAGATGAGCAAAGAAAAGTAGCTTTATTTTTACATCACATTGGTAGCGAAGCACTGTCCATTTTCAATTCATTCGGTATAGACATGGATTCCTGTAAATATGATGAACTGGTTGGAAATATAAGGCACATTGTGCTCCTAAAAAATTTGACAATAGAACGTCATAATTTTTTGACAAGAGTTCAAAAGTCGAGTGAATCCATTAATGATTTTCTAACCGATCTAAAAAATAAGAGTCTTTCTTGCGAACTGGATACGCTGCGAGAGAGTTTAGTAATGGATATGTTCATCGTGGGTCTGTCCAACCAAGTCAATTATTTGTTGATTGTAGATTATTTTTCGAAATATTTTGAAATATCTCAAACAAATTCAACAAATTCATCTCAGGTGATAAAGATTTTAAAATCAGTTTTCTCTCGTCATGGCATCCCAGTTGAGCTAATTTCTGATAATGGTCCGCCATTCAATTCTAGAGAGTTTAAAGATTTCACCGTAGAATGGGACATCAACCATAGGACATCGAAGTAATGGTTTAGTTGAAAGAACAGTAGGAGTTGTTAAAAATATTCTGAAGAAAAGTCATGAGTCAGATTCTGATCCCTTTATTGGTTTTCTTCAGTATAGAAATACACAACAGGCTAGTGGTGTTTCTCCAGCACAATTACTCATGTCTAGGACTTTGAGAATGAAATTGCCAATCAACGAAACAGATCTCAAACCCAAAGTTATAGACTATAACAAATATAAAAAAGTTATAAGGGAGAAAAGAAACAAAATGAAATCATATTATGATGAAGGTACTAAACCACTTCCACCTTTGAAAATAGGAGATAATGTACATTATAAGAAAACCTCACACCTGACACCATGTTATGTTATTCAGTATATATATTGAATAACTACTCAAAGAACTTGTTATGTTATTCAGTATATATATTGAATAACTACTCAAAGAACT
This sequence comes from Gonioctena quinquepunctata, assembly GCA_018342105.1. Lineage (NCBI taxonomy): Eukaryota > Metazoa > Arthropoda > Insecta > Coleoptera > Chrysomelidae > Gonioctena > Gonioctena quinquepunctata. The sequence continues at coordinate 15,187 of JAFIRS010008404.1, forward strand.
GGAGTAACTTTATTATGAACATCTATCAGTACATACGTGACATTACATGACATGTCTCTCTGACCTCACTAACTTATATTACATGAGCTTCCTAAATCATCATACTCTAGATAGTATATGGGCCATGTTATGAATATCACTACATGCCCCTTTTTTTTTTTTTAATTGTTTACAATTGCAATTAGACTACTAGCCAACGTCAGTTTCAGAGAATGTGAATCTACGAGGTTTAATTATTTGTCTACCACTGCGAGTAACTGTTGTGTTAGGAAACAAAATTGTCTGACTATTACTAGAGACATTATCCTTATCAACATCATTAAGACACTGATTGTTCTCAGTCAAAGATGGAGATTTAGGAGTAACATTTTGTTTTTGATTAATCAAATGTTGTCTATTACGACGAAAATCAACGCCTTCTGGTGTTCTAATGATCGTGGTTCATGACCTATTTGAACAATTGAAGCTGGAAACCATGGAGAAGTTGGGGTTTTCTTATATTATTATTATTATTATTATTATTATTATTATTATTATTATTTTTATTATTATTATTATTATTATTATTATTATTATTATTATTATTATTATTATTATTATTATTATTATTATTATTATTATTATTATTATTATTATTATTATTATTATTATTATTATTATTATTTTATTATTTTATTATTATTATTATTATTATTATTATTATTATTATTATTATTATTATTATTATTATTTATTTCGTTTTAAAAACTACCAGTCAGGCCCTTACTTCCGAAGCTCCGACCCATTCGGAAGGGCGTGTTAATAAACTAATGACCTCTCCCACACCCGTGAGTGAGAGGTCATTGGGTCCGAAATCTTTCCACAAGGGCTCCTATAATCAGCCGGCTAGAGATTCGCCGATTTACGGCATGCCGGTATAATTTCCAGGTTCGAGAGTAGCGTTGGCATCATTCCACCAAGGGCTCCTATAATCAGAACCACTATCTTTACAGAATGGTCTGGATAGAGTCTGCGGAGCTCGAAGAGTAGATCTCGATACTTCGTCCGTTTCTCGTCCTCTTTTCGCACGATATTCGTCTCGCCCGGAGCCGAATACTATTTCGTTTTCTCCCGCGTCAATCGGTTATTAAACTTTATTCGCCCGATATAGTAGTAATCGCTTAATACGGCTATAGTTTTTCTGAGCGATCGTGAACTATGGAATTGCGGACTCCCGTTGTATTATCTCTGTTCTGGAAACGTTGACAAAAATAGGCAATTTGTGGAAAACTATACTGTTCACTCGTGTTTTTACTAAGAGCTCCAATACTTGAGTTGAATTGGCTGAGTTTTTATGTTTTCTGAAGTTCACTACACTGGTTGGGAAACTCTCATTATTATTGTACGATACTGTAATTGGACTGACTTTTTAACCTAACTTTTGAGATTGACATGTCTCTAGTTCACTGTTGAACATCAGCTGCTTATTTTGCTCTCGAACTCGCGCCTTTATATTTCGTTATCGAATCACGTGATAATCTATCTCACGGCGACTAGTAATTATAATTATCTTCAATCAAAATTGATGGCTGTTGTTTTGGTCATTGCACGCATTGATGATTAATGGGTTGTTTTGTTTCTGTCATAGATAAAAATATATAAAACATAATTTTATGCCTTCTCGAGGAAAAGTTATATTTAATGACTGTCATACGCGGTGAATTTATGGCGTCTAGACGGGTCGATCCCCGGGTGAATTACGAGTTTGTTTACTTTTTTAATTGTTCTCCAATAACAACGTATGATTTAACGAGCGTATGCTTATCAGCTCTTTCAGTCAAACATGGTGAACCCTATTGAACCTTTTCTGGCCAACACGATATTGTTTTGAGAATATTACGCTGTTTTGCAGGGAAGAAAGTTTCTCTGTAATTACGTGGCTTAACAGTAACGCCGCGTTATGACGATGGATATAGGCTGAGACCGCATATGTTGTACATGCTGAGAGCAAGTGCATGATGGTCTCAGGCGCTCCACGGCAGGCCCTGCATCTCGTGTCAGGGACCTCTATACCCATCACGCGGCTTCGGTAGACGAGAGTGTTGAAAACACCGTCCTGGCAAGTCATGATGAATCCCTCAGTCTCCGACTTGAGTCCACCTGACCTAAGAAAAGCAAAGGTCAGCCTTTCGGATGAGCCGTGGTCTTCAATATGTTT
>JAFIRS010008405.1:0-17377 GCA_018342105.1 Gonioctena quinquepunctata
ATTTTGAAGAAAAATCAAATCACACACAGTTGAATGTTGTCATACTATAATTATTGTAATATATTAGTGAACTGTTTTGATGAAAATTAAGGTGGAATGGAAAAACGTATTCCATTTTTTTGCGCTCTACCTGTCGTCATCGTATCACAATATTGTAGTTCTCTAGAAATCCTAATTTTTTGCTCTGTACTTGTCATAATTTCTCACTAATTGAATAATTTTGCAGTTCTCTAAAAATGAGTAATTTTGCAAATTTTTTAGAAAGAGAAGAGGACAACATATTTTTAGGATACTTAGATAGTAGAGCGACAAGCCAGTCAGTATTGGAATTAGTAGGATTGTAGATATTAGCTACAAAAAAGGTAGTACTAGCTTAACTACTTGGCGTATCCTGGACCTAAATAAAAATAACATAGATTGTAGGCAGTAAAAGTTGTACTCAAACTCTGGGGACTTGCTTGTGTCTTTATACACAGTAAATATTTGAACACCGGCCTGAAAAGAAAACTCGTGATTTGTGGAACAGATATTCTCAAGGCCGCAGTTTGACAAACAAAAATAGGAGAATTATTGCCAACACATCTCAGTCTGTTTCATATTTCAGTAACATCTTTAATTTTAGGTGCTAGAATTATGGTGTGAATTTAACTCCAAAGTGGTGACCCTTGAGGTTCGAGTTATTTTTGAAATAATGGAATTATAAGTTTTCTGCCAATCTTAAAAAATAGAAAAACGCTTTCTCCGCCTACCTCTATCCAAAGTATACATTTCCTGTCCTCATTGTAGGGAGCAAAGTCGTACTTTTCCTCCCTAGAGAGGAAAAGTACTTTTCCTCCCTAGGGAGGAAAAGAAAAAGTGATGTCATGGTACGTCATCAATAAAATAACTTATACGGCATTGACGACCTGAACTATATTCTATTATATAAGTATAAATTTAACCGTTTATTTATAGAACACCCTGTATTTTGCAAAATGGTAGAAATCAGTAAATTGTTATTTTAATTTAACGATTTTTACATTAATAATTTTACTTCAATTCATAGATTCATCCGGTTTTCGAATTAAAGACACAAATATGGTCGATTGACAGATTAACAGTTTCAAAGTGTGATACGCTATAATATATAGAATATAGAATAATATTCAAAAAATGAGTGATTCAAGCGAATTTGAAGATATAAATAATACACCACCGGATATTTTGGAACAAGTTAATGTAACAGTACAAACTCTATTACCCCAAAAATCTAAAGAAAAATACGAAAAACAGTATTTAAATTTCAAGCAATGGGCCGAAGAAAAGCATATTCGTACTTACTCAGAAAATGTTGTTCTGGGGTATTTTTCGCTATTAGCAAATACATTGAAAGCCTCTACATTGTGGTCCAAGTATTCTATGCTACGTACCATGCTTCAAATAAAAGAAAATGTGGATATTAAATACCCAAAATTAATTGCTTTCTTGAAAAGACAAAACCAGGGATATAAACCTAAGGCAAAAACCTTCTTAAGAGATAAAGTAAATAAATTTTTACTAGAAGCCCCCATTGATAATTATTTATTAATGAAGGTTAGATATTTTCAAGAAGTATATATATTAAGAAAATAAAAGTTAAACGGCAAATATTATAACAGAGCTACAACAATACGCTATGTTCACGATTCCGCAGAAGTTGCCTGTGAGTCCCGGTAGCGCAACGAGTTGGTGCACTGCTCACTGTTCATGATAAGCTTGTAGGTGTTGGTTCGAATTCCGGCGTCGACAGCTTTTTTTTTTTCTTTTTTCTTTGTTTTGTAGGTTCTCCTCATTTTCGGAATTTCTGGAGCATGCAGTTTTGACGAGCTCCTTAAAATGGCCACTACAGGTATTGAAGATAAAGGTTCAATTTTAATAGTAAATATACCAAATTCTAAAACAAATATACAGATAACGTTTGTAATCAATCTTTCACCGGGGAATGGCCCCAATTAAATTGACATTTATAGAAAATATGTATCGCCACGCCCTGAAACAGATCAGACACGTTCATTTGTCTGCTATAGAGCAGGAAAATGTATCAACCAAATGGTTGGAAAAAATTGTATTGCTAAAATTCCTAAAAAAATTGCAGAATTTTTAAAACTGCCTAATGCCATTTACCTAAAGGAAGAAATAACCATAAAATATTAGTAAAAACAATACGATTATACCAATATTATCATTTATCTAAATAAACGATAAAGAACCACTCGTTTAAGCACACCTATCGGATAACTCGCAACTTACAGCCGACCGTTCCGTTTTAAACTACATCCACCATGTCAACTGTCATAATTCATAATAAATGTTCAACTCGTACATACAATTTTAGTTTCAGTAAAAATGAAATAAAAATGATTCAAGTCACCTTAACTAAATATAATTCCATAGCAGGAGATGTTGTCAGGACCAGGACCTAGGCTGAACTGTTTTCTGATCGATTTTGTGCTCGCTTTTATAGAAATAAGCCGGTTTCTAGGGTGACCGCCTTTGTTTCCAAGAATCCCAAATTATCCGACTGAAATTTGCCAATATTCTAATTTCCCGAATGGATTCGCAATCTGAAACTTGCATAAAAGTACTTTAAGATATCTGTTGCACAGTTAGAACCAGATTTCCCATCTGAAAAAATACGGCATTTACCAAATTTCAGCCATAAACTATGGTCTTTGACGTCTTGTTGATAACTCACGCTACAGGACAACTTTTACTCTGGAACTCTATTTCCAACTCTCAAGCTCGGTAAGGTGGGTAAAAAACATATCAGCTTGATGAGAAAAGTGTATTCTTTCATTTAATATATTGGATTAGTAGAAAAATATTCTAGGAAGATGACAGGGTAGCGTAGAAGTTGAAATGACATCCCTACATGTTCATAATATTTCCTAGATTTGGTTTTAAGATTTCCTAGATTTGGTTTTACTAACTCTAAAGATACTATTTTTTCTATCAGCTTTATCAAGAATGTATATTATTTCATTTGAGGTGTGAAATAAGTAGATAGACATTATTTAAAATTTGCAGGTTAACGTAGAAGTTGAACTCCTACATGCTTATAAAGTTCCAAGATTCGTTTTTTCTACCTGCAAAGTTATTATTATATCGATCAGCTTGATTAATAAAGTGTATTCTACGATTTAGAAAGTCATTTCAGCAGAGAAATATTATTGGAAAGATTCAGGGTATCGTTGAAGTTGAGGTGAGTATCCTCATGTTCCCAGATTTGTCCTTTCTGTTTCTAAGATTTTTGTATGCTCAGATTAATCAATGGAGTGTGTATTTCAATTCTAGATGACAAATTGTCAGGAAAATGAGATTGGGAGATGGCAGCGTAGTGCCGAAGTTGCATCGTAGGAAGTACATACAACGTTACCTATGAGGCGTATGGACCTCATACCTATATAGTGATTCATACTCACCTTGTTCTCCTCATACAGTCTTAGACTTTTTATCAGTTGTCGTACAATTCCATAACTTCAGTTGCAGGAGAGAGAAAGAAATCATCGAAGGAATTTTACTTACTTCGTGCTAGATTCTTGTCTTCGGAAACCTTTTCTTGGAAGTACAGATGATGATTCTAACTACCTGCTTTGGATGTGCTCCTTCTGAATGATATTACATCCTCAGACGTTGCTCTGATGTTTTCCATAGTGGACTTCATGACGCTAGTTTCTTTTTTGTTTATGAAAAGAACACTCCCCCTACCACCACGATCTAGGGATTCATGTGATCTAACAAGACCCGGGGTCGCACCGTCTCAAATCTTTTGAGAACTGACCGCTTTCCAATTTCAGAAATAAAAGGGGGAAAGTTAAACAACATTAAGTCATTACCTACCTAATATTCCGTTGTGTCAGATTTGTCTATTTTAAAGAGAGAGATTTTTGTGCCGTGAAAAATGTGGCGTCCGTGGACTCATCCTGAAGCTAGTACTTCAAATGGTGATCGTAGTACCACCAGTCGACAAATGTCACACCCTCATGGGAAACAAATTATATTAAATGTTTATACTTCCTTTCTGGAACGTGGAATGTCCAAGGATCAAGCTGTGCAAGAAAGTACTTCTTTAACAAAAACACCGTATTCCACAGTGTTTAAAATAGTGAGTAACCCTATTGTGAAAAGAAATAAACGAAAAGGCTGTGGCGGTTCAAGAAAACTAGATGGCTGTGATGTAGATATAATTCGAAGAACATTATATGCCTTGTATAAAGAGCAAATTGTGTCTACTTTAGATATTTTAATGGAACGGCTTAAAAAGAATGAAACTGGTATCCAGTGTTGCAGAGAGACTTTAAGGAAGTCTCTTCTACAAAACGGATATAAATTTAAAAAACTCACTAGTAGCAGAAAAATCTTAATGGAATCTGTGCGCCTCAAGAAATGGGGATTTGAATATTTATTGGCAATAAACGAATTTAGAGAATATGGTAGAACAGTAGTGTATTTGGACGAAACTTGGTTCGATACACATGATATTCCAAACAAAAGTTGGGTAGACTCATTTGACTTGTGCCAAACTAATGCAACGTCTAGTAAAGGAAAACGCATTACGATAATTCACGCAGGAACCGAAAATGGTTCTATACCAAATGCGTTGTCTCTATCGACAAAGGATATTAAGGACTCTTTAGTCGATTATCATGATGATACTACAGCCGAATTATTAGAAGACTGGTTCCAAAATAAACTCATACCAAATACTCCACCCAACAGTATTATCGTCATGGATAAGCTACCACAGTCGAATACTAGATAAAGCACCATGTTCAAATGACACCAAAGACACTATACAAGAATATATATTAAATAATGATATGTTCTATGAGGAAAAGTACGCAGTTTTACGCAGTTATTCGATGAAAAAGAAATCTTTTTGTGATTCATTGGCTGAAAGCTTAGAACATACGGTGCTTAGACGTCCTCCTCATCACTGTTTGTTCAACCCAATTGAACATATATGGCATCAGCTTAAGTCAGCAGTTCGAAGAAATATTACTTCTCCAACCTCAAGTTCAACTGTGGTAGCTCTCATTCAAACATAAACTGCAAACATTCCTGATAGCAGCTGAGCCAAGTGTGTTTTCCATATTAAAAAGGTGAAAAAGTCATATATGGATATAGAAAAAATTCCCAAAGAAAAGTTTATTATCAATTTGGATGACGACAGTGAAAGTGAAACTGATCTCCGTGAGTAATTTCGTCTATAAATACCTTTTATCGAGGAAATGAACTTTTTATAAGGTATAAAGTTTTATATTTTACATTAATTAGGTATATCATATATATTATTATCATATATAATATATAAATAAACAATTCTCAATTATATTCAAGCGATTTTTCAAAATCATTATCTTAACCCAATATCATTATACCTACCTATAAAAAAAAATTTAATGGCTAGCGCAGGTACAACTCTGCGTAGAATCCACCACCTGCTGATATTTCAAGTGGTTGGTGATTTACGACCTTCTTAGATATCTGGTGCGACTTAACCTCTGACATAAATTCTTCACTGTTCACATTAGCCAGAATTTCTGTCTGACATAAATATCATGCAATAACTGTCAGATGTGTATGACTTAGAGAATTGGATCGGGTCTATTTGCAATGTATTCGCAAATAAAAATTGAGTTTAAAAATAATTTTTTCCATTTTAGTGAATAAAATATGACATATTTCAACTCAAATTAGTGAGATAAGTTGTACTTTCAATCACTAGTGATTTAAACTCTTTTATTCACAAGTGATTGAAAGTTTTTCCTAGGTTACCAATAAACAACCATCATACACATGGCTCACAGCACAGCAACTGCGTCGAATTATTCGTATCGAGTAGGCTGGTTTCCAAATTAAATGCAACACAAGCAACGTTAGCGCAGATTTTTATTCTTATAGGCTGGTTTCAATTTTGTTTAGACGAGTCAATGACACAATAGTTATTTATGCAACAATTGCAAAATAATTTCTTCAATTTCTGCGAAAATGAAAAAAAACAGATTTAAAACACATGAGTAAAGCGCATTCAATCACTCACCTGGTTGACATCCAGGTTCGTGATTAAATGCTACGCTTTACTCAATGGTCCTCAAAATAGATATTAATGACATTCGTAAACATTCCTGACCCTGTTAAACATATTCATTTATAGATAATAACATACGACTTCATCTCACCTTATTATATTCTTGGAACAACGTAGACCCAACGATAGAAAAACTAATCTTGAAAAAAAAAAATTGTTTCAATCTTATACTCTTGTTTTTTGTGAAAATACCTCCAATGAGAGAATAAAAAACGCCCAACGTAACTTTGTTCATGAAAAACCAACAGCTATTATGAAATCGTGTCAAACTTGGTGAAAAGCATTTTTTTGCCAAATCTATTTTAATGTCTAGAACTGAGTCTCGAAAAAATTTGTATTTTCTGAAGAGACAATGATGTCTGACAAAGTGGAAGACAAGAGTTATGACAGGTATTTTCCTCGTAAAAATTATTATATAAAAAATGTGCTGTCTGGTGCTAATTATTAAAGAAAATTCCATAGACGGATTTCTTCAAAAACAATATATTATTTTCAATAAATAGTGTAAATTTCGGTTGGGTATTTTCAGTTGTAAAACCCGTTTTTCTGACAAATTTCAAAATGAAGAAATAAAAATTGACCAAAATTTCAGACCTGTTTTATTTTTCTCTTCGCCTTTTTAATTTTTGTTCTTGAATGATCTACACATTTTCAAGTTTTTGATTATAATTTAGCCCAATGCCCAAGTGAATGTCTTCCCATTATATCTTCACTTTGATTTCGATTGTAATATCAATCCCAAGAATGATTTTCGATTCCCGATGTTTATTAAATAAAATCTACAATAACTGTGTCGAATTATGCCGGCATCCATCATTCTGAAAAGGTATTGATTGTGCTACTGTCAGAAGTAGAATAACAATATCGAAAACCTGAATGGGGGAAAGTAAAAACCAATTTCATTTAAGAAATCGTGGGAAATGGAGATTATTATAATGCCGGATCATTAGGTCAAATGAGTTTCGCGCTTATTAAAGTAATGCCATACAAGATGTTCTATAATTGCGGGGGCGATTGAACTTGAGTGATTTTTTTATAGTCAGACTTTCTCATATAATGATTTCGATTATTCTAAGACATACCCAATGACTAGATATAAAGTTGAAATATTATATATGTGCTGATGTAAATATTAATATATACTGATGAAGAAGCATTGAAAGAGGAAACATTCTCCGTTGAATATCGAATAGAAATATTTTTCTGGAAATTTAAAAATCCACGATAAAAAAATTATTTATCTGAGTATCCAACATAAAACAATTAATTTCCTGCCTTAAGCAAGGCTGAACATTGAACTACATCTGATAGATATTTTTGACGGACCCTAACTCAAAAGAAAAAAACTGAAACAAAAACATTTTATGCAGGTTTTCATCCGATTTTCTATGCTAATTTCAATTTATAACTCTTATAGATGAAAGAGACAAAAAAAAAGTGTTACAATAAGGGGAACTCACCAGTTAACATTTGTAACATTGCAAGACTGGCATCCCATTCACTCGATCTTCAATACATTTGTGTCAATCTATTTCATGTTTCCACGATCATCAGAAAGAATAGGAAAACACATTTTCTAGAAGAAATCTCACTTTGCAAAGATGGGAAAACGTTAGAAAAATTGTGACACTGTGAAAACTTTTTTTTTTACATTTAAAACCTGTCATGGGGTATGATATATTGATTTGTTTGAAAATATAAACAGGGTCCTCATGAACTGAGATGTGGGATCATATGTGATCTAAAGAAACACTTCAGTCACTATCTTCCATCGTTCAAGAGAAGAGTTCTCAATTAAGTTTGGAATAGAAAATAAAATAACAATCTGAATTGAAATGCTAATTTTAACTTTCATATTTTTTAGGGTCCTTCCAGAATATATATCAGATGTAGTTCAATATCCGGCGTGGCTCAAGCCAGAGAAGTAGTTGTTTTCCGTTGAATATTCACAAAAAAAAACTTTATTTTCATCGTGGATTTTCTAATTTTCGAAAAATCTTTCTATTCAATATTCAACTGGGAATGTTTTCCGAAAAGACATCATGAAAGATTGAGAATAGTGACTGAAGTTTATCTTTGAGTCGCAGATTATTCCACATCTGATTTTATGAACATCCTGTTCATATGTTCAAACAAATTAATGAAGAAGTAGTGTGATATATTTTATGTGTTTTCATTACCAACTAGATCTATTTTCGACTGATAGAAAACTGACTCCCGCTACATGAAGGCTATGTATAATTCCAGAGCAATATGGGATTTCATGTGAATAGCTCCATAACTATTAAATAAAAAGTTTTTCTCTGAAATGTACCCACATACAGAAAATCGCTGAAAATTAGTATTGACAATTTTTAATGAACTCTTAATTTTTTGCTTTCTTTTTATGCTCCTTTGATTTTGGGTCTTCTATTCCTGTTAATTAGAACGAACTATTATTTTTCAGAGTGATTTTGGATATGGTTTTTTTTTAAGTTTTCATGGAATTATTTAATCAAATCGCACTGAAAGAAAGTTAGTTTTGTTGAACTTATTTCTTTTGATCTGAGTCAGATGCTATGTAACATAAGGATGTCTTTAGGGAGATTTGAATCCTCCATGTCCCATTTTTTTTAACATGATTCATGATCTTGATTGATGGGATGGTAATTACAGAATGAAAAGATGAATGAACTATGCGACTGGCTGCACTATCGGTTTTTTTGAAACTCAAGTCGACGAAAATTGATTGATTTGGGAACCTTCCTAGCGTTGAACCTCCCTTGATACTTGTATATGAAAATCTATCTACACCAAAGTTGGTGATTGTCCATAAGATTATTTTTGGAACGAAGTTCCTTCACGCAGCTTGCGGTGGGTGGTGACTGGTAGAAATTGTCACGTAAGAAGAAAGCGTTTTGTCCCCTCCATGCGACTTTCTCTCCCTGTATCTCTTCCTATTATATACGAGTCTGTGTGACAAGCGTCTAGCCCTTGCTCATATGATTCCGAAGGTGTACAAAGCCATCCGAACTGCTGTTCTGCTAGCGGGCAATTTAAAATGCTACATGAACAGGTAGGATATCTATGCGAATAAAAGTCGGATGTTATCCTTGACTGATAATACGTTGATATTTTTGTTTCTTTCATATTTCTATATAATGTGCATTTAGATGATTATGTAGTATCCTGTACAAACGAACTCGGTTCAATACATATTTCGTTAGGCAAATATTTTCGAGTATACGATTGGAAATATATTCCAATAATTATTTCCTTCGATGATATAAGATACTTCTGCCCAGACACCTGCAGATACAGAATCGATGAAGAATTGTTAAGACTGCGACTTGATGAAACGATCAATGGGTTATTCATAACGATAAATTGGACCACCCAGGGCAGAAAAATCATTTTTATCGTCCGACTGGGAAACGCTGAGGAGGAAACTTCAAGGTATTAAATTTTTGCGAGGGATTTATACAGATCGCCATTGAAGGGATAATAAAATAAAAAAATACAGACGCCATTGGATTAAAGGCGGGGCTGTGAGAGAAAAATTGGGATTAAAAGGTGGGCCTAATTGAACGTTTTGGAAAACAGAGGGAGTTAATATTATTTTTGAAGGCGGGCAGGGGAGCTGTCAGGGTTTGCGAGATCGGACGGTTGAGTGGGCAATATGGAGACGGCGAAAATGCGTTGAGAACTTAAGGCGGGGTTGCGTCGCGACGCCCTGGCTTAAGGGTTAGGTATCGTTTCGGAGTTAATTAGTACACTCGTGTGTTTAGCGTAGAACCCGCTACGGAACGGAAAATAGTGACGGTGATCGTGCATTGGTAAACAATTCGTGAATTCATGAATTTGGTGAATTTTCTGGATTATCTTGTTAGGGGAATAGCAGCTTAGTACACTAGCCACTTATAATCTCTGGGGAGGATTTCTTTTCAATTTTAATTTTTACCTAAGTACCATTTGTTTTCGAGATAAATACTTTTTACTAAGCTGAGCTCCAGGAATTGATATTTCGATGATAACTAAAATACCTAATAATAAAAATGATAATTATAAGTTTAATTATTCAACAACATTGCTCCACATTACAATATATATATATATATATATATATATATATATATATATATATATATATATATATATATATCTTTTATTAAAAATACACTGCCCCTAACATCATTGTAGAATTACACAGGGCAGATGTAACAATTATATTCTTTTTTGAACATATTTCTTATGTTTTTTGCATGCCGAAGTTGGATTAAAGGTTTACATTGGATATGTGGCACGTCAATTTGAAATAATATAACCATTAGTGTTATCAGGAATAAAATACCCATTACAGTGGCGGAGGAGTTGGGGAAAAGGATATATAGGTATAGTATTGCATGGTATAATGACAATTAAATGTGATGGAATAGAAAACTTCTCGAAAGGAAAAATATTGAGAAAAATAAAACTCAAAATGGGGGATAAATGAGATTGATGGCAACATATTCTCCATATTATATATAATTAACTATTTTATATCTTATTTTTAATAAATAAAATATTGAATAAAACCTTTTGATTCGATTCTTGACTTTATATTATTTGCATTGAAAAAATGATAGAAAATAAAAATATACAGATTAGAGAGCGAGAGAGAGAGAGAAACGCGTTTTCCCTACGTGATGATAAATTTCCATGTCAAATTACATTCGGATTTGAAGAAAAAGTATCCCGACCACACACGTTTTTTTTATAGATCTAAACATACCAAAAAATAGTGCAGGCACTCACTCACTACTTTTAATCTAAAAAGGGAGTGAAAAGTGTGTTTAGTGTATTGGCAGATCTGAAATATAATTGATTAGGGTGAATATTACTTCACGTGAACATAACTGTTTTGAATGAAATTGAGGGTTTATTTGGTCCAAATAATGAGTTCATTACAAAATTGATGAAGATTCTCACTCAAATTAATGTAATCAATTGATAAAGTTGAAATTGTAACTTCTTAGCAACCTGTTTTCTCATTTTTTCCTTAGCAACCTGTTTTCTCATATTTTTTGAAATTTCGTCCCTAAAAGGGTGAGTGAATTTGTAATAGACGTCACGAAAAAAAAAACAAGTTCAACGCGGTCGAAGTAGCTGGTACCAGCATGTTATAGTGTATTTTTATTTTTTTATTTTTTTATTACATCCAACAGGCCTAAGCCCAATAACAGGAGTATATAATAATAATTATAACAATTTGAAGTGAATGGTAAATCAGGAATAAATGATAATCAATGCTAACAAATAATAACAAAATCATAACAAAAAGATGCCTAGCTATATGTCATTCGAAAGAGTGGAGGTTAGATTAAATAGAAAAGGTGATAACTTAGAATAAAGTTCAGATGCACGAAGGAGATATAAGTAAAAAATTCAAAGTGTATATATGGTGAAGCTAATTTGGAATAAGTTTATACAGTTGCTTTCTAAATTCATTCAAGTTAGAAAAGAAGATGTCTACAGAGGGTACATTGTTGAGGCTTCTACACATAGTTGAGATTGGACTATTGTAGTGATGCTGTGAATTTGGCATGTCGATTCGAAAAGACAAGTGTGACCTTGACGAAATACGTGGAGTATTGAAATTCAATAGTGATAATAGAGATGTTGAGTCAACTTGGTTATTTATCAGTTTGTATACAAATATGATATTTGCTATTTCTCTACGTTTTCTCAGGCTAACAAAATTGAATTCTTCCAATAGTAAATCGTATTCGTAGTGATAAATGGGATAAGTGTGGTGTTTCTTGTAGAACAGGAATTTAAGAAATTTCTTTTGAACTGATTCGATGGCTGATATGTATTTGACGTGGCTAGGGTTCCACACTACATCACAATATTCAAGTTTGCTGCGAACTAAACAGTAGTCGATAGAGGAAATAGCCCTGAGATTCGAAAATTCTTTACAATTACGTATTAAAAAAACCCAGAGTTCTTCTAGCATCGTTTATTATTTTTTCAATATGCTGATTAAACGTAAGTTTGGTATCAAAGGGAACACCTAAGTCATTGCATTCATTTACTCGTCTTAGGATACCATCACCGATTCTATAGTCATATATAACGGGAGAAACTTTTCTGGAATAGCTCATAATTTTGCATTTATCAACATTCAAATATAACTTATTCGCCGAGCACCAGTCCGATAAGAGATTTAAATCGTGCTGGAGACGAAAGCAATCGGTAGTGATTGAGATTTCTGTATATATTTTCATATCATCAGCAAAAAGTAGTTTACTCGACTGAAAAATAGTACATATTTCATCGATGAATATTAGGAATAGGAGGGCCCTAGGTTCGATCCCTGTGGTACTCTGAGTAAGCTACGAAATTGGAAGATTTCACACCTTCATATTCAACAAATAGTTGTCTATCGCCTCAAGGATTTCAATAGATGCTGAATCTTGGCGAGAGACCAAAAGCTCCCAATTTCAACAATAGCTGATTGTGGGATACTGTATCAAACGCTTTACTGAAATCAGTATATACAACATCAATTTGGGACGATTATCAAGGAATTAGATATGAACTGCGTAAACGTGCAAAGGTTAGATACAGTGCTACGTGATTTCATAAAACCATGTTGGAAATCTGACAGGATTTACTCACATATATATAGATGAGATCAAAAGAATAATTTCGAGTAATTTTGAGAAACCAGAAATTGAAGCTAGTCTATAGTTACGAATGTCTCCTATTTTTCCTGATTTGAAGACAGGACAAATACGGATTGTTTCCATATGGTGGGAAAAGTTTCGGTATTCAGGATGAGGTTATAAATAAAAAGTAGAGGTCTACATAGCACTTTCACTGGGATTTAATTAGTCTAACGGGGACATTGTCAGGACCGTACGTCAATTTGTTTTTAGCTTTTTGCCGCCGTTAGAAAGAGTTCCTCGCTGATTTTATTGATATGTAAATAATGACTGAACTGATAGAACATTCGGGAAAGATACGTTCATTTGAGAGAGGAGAATCATGGACATATGCATTGCTGAAGTGTCCCAGCAAAGGCGTTGACTATAGATTCGGATGATGTGCTTTTCATCATTGATGAACATAAGTCCAGGGATACGAGATTTATTTTTTTTGGTGTTGATGAATGACCAAAACTCACGGGGATTACTAGTCAGGCTATTTTCTGATTTTTTAATGAACTCTGAGTGAGCAAGGTCTATTTCAGTTTTAATGATACGCCGGAGGTGTTTATAACGTTCCAAGTAAAAATTATATTTGCACTTTCTATACATTATGTGGTAGTGATTTTTTTTTTAATATTATTGATAATGTTTTTGGTAAACCACTTTGGGTATTTGCGAGGATTATCAATTACTAAAGGGGTGCACTGACAAATTACACTTTGTAAGGTAGCATTGAACTCTTCACAAGCTATATCAACATCGGAGATAGATTCTAAATAATTCCAGTTAATTTCGCTAATTTTTTGGGAAAACTTTTGGATGTTAATTTTACGGAAATTGTAACGTTTAGCATCCGATATAAATACCTTCTCAGTTTCACAATCAATTTCCAAATTCACAGCAAGACTAGGGTGGTGGACATCAAGTTCAACCAACGGATCAGAGTCAAGTAGCACTTTGCAATCCATATTCTCGAGTGACATAACAAGATCTAAAATTCTACCATTTACATTTTCTATGAAATTGTTCTGTATTAATTTACAATAACTAATGAATGAGTTAAATTTGAGAATTAAATTAGATGATTCATTGGTTTCGTAATATTGCTGTAATTCAGTAATATTGAAATATCCTAAAACTATTGATTTATTGATACAAGAACAGTTAATAGTGAAAGTAAGGTGGGTAAGTAAGTACAAACATTGAAAAATAAAAACTTTTTAAAGAAAACTAAAACCGACGATGAAAGAAACTGAAAAGCAAAAAATAAAATGAAGCCTTTTAGTTTCAATAACCAAGCTCCTAAGCTAATGTGAGTAACTAATTTTGAGTAGGCGCCAAACAAACAATCAACAAAGATCATTGAATTACTTTAAAGAAATGGCGAAAACAAAATAACATAAAAATGCAATCGGAAATCTACAGCGATAAACATTAATATTCCAAAAGTGAGCTCTCCGCACGACCACTCTCAACGACATGTCCTTCACTTGTGGGCCCGTTCGGCTTGCCGTCTTGCTGATATTGACTTCGAGAACGCTCGGTAAATTCCGGCGGAAGGACGCGCCACTGCCGCAAACCCCGCTGCCATCATTCTACCTTTTACATAATTAATTTGCTTGTTTGTTTGTTTGGCGTCGACTCAAAATCAGTAACTCACATTAGTTGAGGAGCTTAGTTATCAAGACTAAAAAAGCCCATTCAATTTTTTGCTTTTCAGTTACTTTTTTGTTTGTTTTATTTTGTGTTGCGGAATTCTTTTCTGTAACATGTACACAAAATGTTTTTTAATATATTTATATATATATATATATATATATATATATATATATATATATATATATATATATATATATATATATATATATATATATATATATATATATATATATATATATATATATATATCTTTATATATATAATTCTACTGTACGTGTGTTGTCACTGCACTTCTCCTAAACGGTTGGACCGATTTGAATGAATTTTTGTGTATGCGTTTGGGTGGCGCCCTGGATGGTCAAAAATACATACAACCCTCAATTTTCACCCTTCCACGATCAACGCCTATTTTTTTGGCTAGATTTTTATTTTTATTTTGTCATGACTTAGAATAAAAAAAATTATATTACTCTTAATTCACCCTTCTACGATCAACCCCTATTTTTATTTTTTTATAGGAAAACGGGATAACGGAAATAACGGGATAACGAAAAAATGGGAAAACGGGATAATGGGATGACAGGATAAGAGAATAACGGAAAAACGGAAAAACGGAATAACAGGATAAATAAAAAACGGGATAACATGAAAACGGGATAACGGGATAACGGGAATGAATTTTTGTGTATGGGTTTGGGTGGCGCCCTGGATGGTCAAAAATACATACAGCCCTAAATTTTCACCCTTCCACGATCAACCCCTATTTTTTTTGGCAATATTTTTATTTTTATTTTGTCATGACTTAGAATAAAAAAATTCATATTACTCTTAATTCATCCTTCTACGATCAACCCCTATTTTTTTTATTTATTTAGGAAAAAGGGATAACGGGAATAACGGGATAACGAAAAAACGGGAAAACGGGAAAACGGAATAACGGGATGACAGGATGAGAGAATAACGGGAAAACTGAATAACAGGATAAATAAAAAACGGGATTACAGGAAAACGGGATAACGGGATAACGGGATAACAGGATAACTGGATAACGGGATAACGGGATAACGGGATAACGGGATAACGGGAATAACCAGATAACGAAAAAACGGGAAACGGGATAACGGGATGACAGTATTAGGGGATAAGGGGAAAACGGGACAAAGAGAAATGGGATAACAGGAAAACGGGATAACGGGAATAACGGGATACCGAAAAGAAAAGGGGATAAGGAAAAGGGGGATAAGGGGAAAAACGATTCGAGGAAAAAGACAAAAAGGTAACAGGAAAATAACGGGAAAAGGGGAGAATTTTGGGAAAACTTAGAAACATAGAAATTTACAGACAAGTCTTCGGTCCTAGTATATATATATATATATATATATATATATATATATATATATATATATATATATATATAAATATATATATATATATATATATATATATATATATATATATATATATATATATATATATATATATATATATATATATATATATGGAGTGTTTCTGTCTGTCACTAGGTACCGCCGTTTCGAAGTTACTTTCAAATGCTTACCTCCAGGTGATTAACCTTGATTCTGTTTTCAATTGTGTTGGGTTCTGATTCAGCTAGAGGATTTCTGACTGGTGACTACTCCATACTGACGAGGGTCAATTGAGTTCATCAGAAAGAAACATTTGCAATCAATTTTCAATTATTTGCTAGGAAAGTAGTTGTTTTTGCTTTTATTCAATTTTGTGAAGAGACTTCAAGTCCGTTTCTCTAATATATATATATACTTTAGACGAGCACTGTATAAATATATATATATATATATATATATATATATATATATATTTATACAGGGCTCGTCTAAAGTCCGATCCCCCCTACTAATTTTTGAACCATCTGGTATATCGCAACGAAATTTGGAGGCCTTAAATAGGAGATAAAAACCTACTTTTTTATGAAAAACTCAAGGTTAAAATTTAAAAAATGGTGACTAAGCGCCATCTTCAATGATTTTTTTAAATAGTGGACCCCATATACGTATTATTTCATTTTCGAAATCTGCTCATGATTCTCAACAGTTTTCTCCAATACACTTTACTCCCAGATTCAAATATTTTCAAAATATTAACGTTTGAAAAGTAACCTTCCGGTTTAAAATGAAGTATGGATTTTGGTCACTTCCGGTAAAACATTTTGCTAACTAAACGTTGTCATTAGTTTGTAGTTAAATTTCTCAATGAATTCGACTTATAAGAGGCGTGAACAGAGTTCATTAAGAATAAACAGTACCGCTTACCGGAAAATCTCGAAGCCTACGAATGTGTTCACATGTATCTATTATTCTGCGTTCCAACTCTTCTATTGTTTTGCATTCAGTGGCGTAGATTCCTGACTTCAGATACCCCGGAGATCTTGGTGGCCATTCTGTACTTCCCCTGCGACCTATCCATCGCCCAGGAAAGTTTGTATCGAGGAACTCTCTAGCCATGCGATCGAAATGGGGAGGTGCCCCATCTTGCTGAAATATGATTTCACGATTTTCAAACTCTTCCTGATTGTTTGATACAATTTGTCTTATTCGAGGTTAAATTTCAGTTTCTAAAAGATTTCTGTAAAGAGCTCCTGTAAGATTGCCTCTGATGAAAATCGGTCCAACAACGCGATTGCCCAAAATCCCCGCCCAAAGATTCACCTTTTCAGGAGACTGGGTATGTCCCTCTCTAAAAATATGCGGATTAGTATCGCTCCAGTATCGTACATTCTGTTTGTTGACTTTTCCATTTAGAAAAACGGGACTCGTCTGTAAAACATACACGTTTCAGGAAACCTGTTCTCCTTCAATTGTTCTGTTAAACCATCCAAAATTCAACCCTCCGGTCTGGATCATCTCCCCGTGAGAGCATGCAGGATTTCATTTTATAGGATGAAACTTTTCTTCTT
>JAFIRS010008406.1:0-17377 GCA_018342105.1 Gonioctena quinquepunctata
CCATTTTGTTTCCCCCCAAAAAAAAATTTTAAAAAATGCATTGTCCCCGGGGAAAAAAAAAACTGCCAAACCCCCTTTTAAACAAACGATAGAACGGGGGAAAAAATTCACCAACAAGTTTTGAACAGGAGATGACAGGTATATGAACAAAGCAATTTGGGGAAAAAAGGGTTTTTAAAAAACTAAACCCTTTTAAAAATCCTTTTTAAAAAATTTTTTGTTGCTAAAAAGTTTTTTTTTTAGGAAAATTTTTTGGGAATATATGAACAGACCCGTCAAAAAAACCCCCCCTTTTTAAATAAATTTTCCGTGAAATAAAGGACCCCAAAAATCAAAAAAAAAAAATATATGGGGCAACGGGGTTTTTAAACCCTTTTGTTTAAATTTTTAAAAAACCCCCCAAAACCCCTTGCTCCCAAAAATTTGGGTTTATTTTTTTTGGAAAATGCATGGCATTATATACCATATGTTTCCCGGGGCCGCCCCCCGCCCAGTGAGGGAACCCAAAACCCGGAAAAAAAAACCCATTTCCCCCTTTTCCCAACCCCGGGCCCAAATTTTTCCCCTCCCGTTTTCCCCAAAACCCCCCGGGACAGCTTTACAAGAAAAACCCCCCTTTTCCCCCCCGGGAAAGGGGCCGAGTCTGGGGGGTTTTTGGGCCGCCCAAGAATAAACCCCCAAACCCGGGCCCCCTAAAAAAATTAAAAACCAAAACATATAAAAAAAAAATTTTAAAAAACAAAAAATAAAAATATACAAAAATAAAAAAAAATTAAAAAATAAAAAACATACAACAAAAAAAAAATTACAAAAAAAATAAAAAAAAATTAAAAAAATAAAATAAAAAATAAAAATACAAAAACAAAAAAAAAGGCGGGGGGGCCCAAAAATGGGCCAAAAAAAAAAAAAAAAATTTTAAATAAAAAAAAACCCAAATACAAAAAAAAACCCAAAAAAAAATGGGAAAAAATATTTACAAAAAAAAAAAAAAAAAAAAAAAAAATTATAAAAAATAATAAAAAAAAAAAAAAAAAAAAAAAAATTTAAAAAAAAAAAAAAAATAAAAAAAAAAAAAAAATAAAAAAAAAAAAAAATACAAAAATGCACATATATACATACACAACACATGCATACATACATATGCACACATGCATACACATACATATACACATATACATATACATATATACATATACACACATGTATACATATACATATACATACATATATACATATACATACACATGTGAGAGACATATATATATATACACATGTACATATATACATACATACACATATATATACATATATACATACATACATACGAGCATCTATATATATATATATATATATATATATATATATATATATATGATAGATCCACGAACTCAGGCACTAACACACAGAACACACAACCCACCACACACACAACACAAAATAACACACATATGTAGACACATGACACACCATACACAGCAGACATGGATCAACCACACCCCTGTCACATGGATAGTATCACGAACACACAGACAAGACAGGACCCCAGAGGACCGACCAGGCAGGTGGCCACAGGACCCTGAGTGCCCACAGACAATGAACAGAGGCATAGAACATGGACAGACCCCATAACCTGAACTTACAGAATGGAATGAGACACAGACAGACAAGTGCACGTGAAAAGGACACAAACGATGAAGAAAACTTGTGAGTACTTGAACAGGTGGAGCCCCAGACAGAAAGACCCCATGGAATGAGAGACCGAGACAGGAAGGAAAAGGACACTGACAGTGGACGAGACCAGAGAGCACACAGTGCACACGGAGGCACAGACAAAAAAAAAACCATAGACACAGACAGAGGCCCTAGAACTGGAGGAAATGAACGCAGACATGGAGGAAGAAAGGATAGTAACACATTGACTTGTAGACAGACTCCACTTGTGAAAAGGATATCTTGTAATTTATATTGAGAGTGAGCCCACAGGATATAGAGAGAAACGGAAACGAGCCACACAGAGACCGAAGAACACGAACGAAAGCCCTGACCATCTTACAACTTTAAAAAGGACAAAAGAAAGGATGGAACGAATATATAGACAGCCTTAAAATATGGAACCAGGAAAGGAAGAGATAAAGGATGAATAGTATATAGAATGAATGAGACAGGAAATATAACTTGTGAAAGAAAGAAAAGAAAATACGACCAGCAATATATGTATAATAAATTAGTGGACACTGGATGAAAGAAAGAAATGAAACAGTAGAAGGACCAGGAATAGTATGAAAATAGGAAATGAAGAATGAGACGGAATGGAATTAGAATGGACGGACAGACATAAACAGAATTAAAATGAATATAATAGTGATTTGGTGAGAAGGCAGTGGATAAAGAAAGATAACGGAGATGGTGGAGGAAAGGAATGAAGAAAGGAAAAGAATGAGCCCAAGAAATATGGAAAGATGAATGGTGGAACATGAAAATATGGAAAGGAAATAATGATGAAAGGACAAGGAACGAAAAGGTGGAAGGATAATGGAAAGAATAGTGGAAAAGAAACACAATTGTAGTAGGCATGGGAGTGGATGGAGGAAAGGAAAGGAGCAGAAGAAATGGAAGGGTTGGGGGAAGGTGGACACATGCATTGTATAAAGGAAGATGGGGAGGGTGAAATGAGGCAGATGGAGCAGACAATGGAGTGGATAGATGAATGAAAGTGAAAATAGATTAGACGGAATGGAGGATGGGTTAATAAAATAACTATATTATAAGTGATAAGGAGGATTGAAACCCAAGTAAGTACTGTCTATGCAGGTCATTCTTCTTTCTTGGATTTGAGTCAGACTACATAGAAATATTAGGAAGAATTTAGAGAGATTTGGATCCTTCACCAAATTTTGATTGAGAAGTTCTAGGTTTATACAAAAAATATAATTTCTGTTTTTTTTTATTTGAGCCATATTACATAAAAATATTTAAAGCGTTCAGATAGATTTGAACTCTCCACTTTTTGGGATTGTAGGGTTTGAGATTTATAGAAAAATAGAAATGCTGTTTATATTTCCAGTGAATAAGTGTCCTATTTTTTCCGACACGTGATTCGTTAGCTTACTTGATGGCTTTTTCAGATATTATAATTGAATTCCAAAATATACATTTCCGACAGGCTGCGTCATCAGATTTTTTTATTAACAAGAATCCCAATAAAATTCATTCATTCATAAATTTGATTCAAAGTAATTTTGCTAATTATAACACATTGAACTTATTACGTACTGATTCAAATATCACTTCAATGATAGATACCAACTGGAATAATGTAAGGCATTTGGTCGAAAAAAAATAATTTATTCAGCTATTATAGTACAAAACAATGCATTATCTGCGTTCGAAATATGGCTTGTTCACTTCAAATATTCCTTCCCGAAAGAATTCGCCAAACACTACCCATAACTTGATCCCACTGGCGAGTCCAACTTCCTTTGTTTGGCTCTTCGATTTTGAAACCAAACCTTTACCTGTTTTTCACTGAGTCCCAGTTTCTCTGCAAACCTTATCCTGTCATTTCCTGTTATATATTTCGATAGAATAAATCTTTTTTCTAGCTCCAATATCTGTTCAGAAGTGTACAGTGTCCGAAAACGATGTCCCTTGTTCTCTCTAGCAACTTTTGTGACAT
This sequence comes from Gonioctena quinquepunctata, assembly GCA_018342105.1. NCBI lineage: Eukaryota > Metazoa > Arthropoda > Insecta > Coleoptera > Chrysomelidae > Gonioctena > Gonioctena quinquepunctata. The sequence continues at coordinate 3,677 of JAFIRS010008406.1, forward strand.
GTTTTTGGCATTCTTCGAAAAATTGTTCTTGTTGGGGATAACATCTCTGTTCTATATCTCCTCCGGTTTCTGGCTTCGAAGCAATTCCATGAAGGCAATCGTTTCCAAGATTTTCAAATTGATTTCCTGAATCCGGGTGAATTGTATTACGGAATGTCTAGGCGTTAGTCCAATATTGTGCAAATGGATATATGTTTTGGTTATCCCATGAAGAACCATCTTCTGGAGATCATTCACCATATACCTCGTTAACGCCATCTTCGACGTATTCTACCTTCTCCATTTTGAAAATGCCTTCTATATTATTCTCCTTCTGTGGAATTCACTTTTGACGTTTACGGAAGTCCTAAGAGAGCAAGTTTTTGTTGCCTGTTCATCAGATGTTATCGAGTGACTGAGTTGAAAGTTTTCATATTGGTTTTTGAAATGTTTTTATTGTGGTTCTCCTCCGATAATAATATTTTTATTGATACTAATCCCATTACAGCAACTGCTTCAAATTGGAATATTTAGAAGGTTATTAGAATTTGTTGAAGACTACCTGATTTTATTGGTACGGATTATAATTTCGATAAAACCCAATAAATTTTATTTCAATTAATTTTCTTAATTATATCACAATGAACTCATTACATTTCTGGCTTTTTTCAATTTCACAGGAATATGTCCTTTCTAGTCCATAATATCTGAATGAGTTTGGTGGCAATTGTTTTTATTGGGTCGGATGAGATTATGCTCGATATCAATTTGAAAAAATCCTACTGGTTTCTCACCAACGTTTCGAACTCACCTGAATGAATCCTCGGAGCTCCATTATAGTTGATTTGTGCTCGTCACGGACTATTCATATTACATTCAGGAAAGCTTCAATATACTGTCTAATATATCTGTTTTAATATTGATAATACTCAAATATTGAAAACTCGCTCGAATGTATGTTTTTTGAATAAACATTCCGAACATGATTGACAATTTTATTCAAAATTTAACGATCCCAAAATCGAAGTTTTTTTTCAAATGCTTCCAGCAGCACAACAAAAGTATGAATTAATACACCAATGGGGCAATGAAAAATGTTTTTTCAAATAGAGCACTGAGTGTAACAATGAAAACGTCGAACTTAATTTCAAATAAAATCCCTGAAGATGTGGTAGTCTGTGCATAGAAAGACTTTGATAAAAACCACAAGAAAGGTCAAATATCAACTCAAGTTTGATCCACATTTAGCAATGCAAACATTCCTGTAGCTAAACAGTTTTCCATTATTCGTATGTATGTGTTCATAAAATCGCAATTATCATGAAAACGGTTGATTTTTTAGGAAATAAACCACCATTGTCTGTCAAAATTGAATGAAGAATCTAAAATATTGAGAACTCATATGAAATTTTCCACTGGCGTAAAATAAGAGGGAAAGTATTACGGTATGCCATTGTGAAAATTGTAATAGGCGATTTCGTTTTCAAAATAAAGAACTCAATATTTGAACACATTTTCCCAAGTAATGGAAAAAAACTACCTCAACACCCTTGAAGAACCCATAATTCTACAACGTACGAAGAATACTTTTTCGGCAACCGTCCGCAAAGTACCCATTTCCCGATTTTTTTCTTTGAGAAAATACTCTCAGGCATAGTCCGGGAAGTACGTATTTCCAGGGCTGTTCCGGAAAAATTGCATCGTTGTTGTCATTGCACTCAATAACAAAAGTAATCATTATCATAGCAATAACGACTTACCAGCAGTGAAAGCAAGTTTGAAAACTCAACACAAAAATTATTTCCTGAAAAATTTCAAGAACAAAAACGGTTATAATTTCTCATATATATATATATATATATATATATGAGAAATTATATATATATATATATATATATATATATATATATATATATATGGGTCAGAAATTTGCCATGTACATGTAACTTTTCAATTTTTTCTGTACATTTTTTCTACTCTTCAAGTAATCTTGTTGAAGCTGGTTATGAATTCCTCTCACTTGTTGAAGTTTTTTTTATTACCAGTCACTATTATATTCAGTCTGGAATAAATTTGATTTCCTGCATATTTATTTGCCTTCCCATTTCCCAGGTGACATTTATTTAATTATGTTTATCTTTGGCTTTTGTCTTTAGCAAGCCTGGCGCCCAACTTTTGAACTAGTCAAGTTAATTGATGTAAAAATTTTTTAGTGGCCCAATTTGACAAACTAGGACAAGTCATTAATTGAACCTTACTCACGGCCTAACCGTATCCATCTGAGCAGCCTATCGTCAAAGTGATTTCACCTTCTTAAATTTGAATCAGATACTTCAAATCTGGGGTTCAAAAATAAAGGGTTTTGCAACGTTTCGACTTTTATAGAGTCATCATCAGGCAACTACAATGTAAAATGGTTTTATATATATATATATATATATATATATATATATATATATATATAACTGGTTTTATATATATATATATATATAAATGGTTTTATAGTATATATTAAGTATATATATAAATATAGTATTTTTAACAAAATACTCCAAAATTGCCAGAGAAAAAATATACTATTTTAAAGCAAGTACCCTAGGAAAATATAGCGTTATGAACCAAAACAAAAATCAGGCCCTAAAGCAAAAGTATACTATTCAGTTAAGATAAGAAGAGAGCGACCACACGTCTTTCAGTGGGCACAACTCTCTTAGATAAAAATAAAGTTAAATAATTCTTTTTATTGAAGAATTTTCTGAGATAAACCGAAGAGGAAGACAGCACGTCTTTCAGTGGGCACATTTCTCTCAGATAAAGATAAAGGTAAAAATTTTATTTGAAGAATTTTCAGAGTTAAACCGAAGAGGGAGACCGCACGTCTTTCAGTGGGCACAACTCTCTTCGATAAAGATAATTTCGAAATAGGGCGGCAATTCCCTTCCCGAATCGACAAGCCAGGTAATTCTCAAAAAATTGAATGAATCTCCCTTCTCTTGGCGACAAGGTAGTAACTGAAATGAATTGATTCTACCACGATCAAAAATCAAATTACCCTCACTGTGAATTGAATGAAGTAAATCGATAAAAGGAACTTTTGCTTGAGGAATATATTAAATCGAGTGTTCTGAGACTAGTTAAGTCAGAGGTACAATCCTCTCCAGAAGCAATTTTTTCTCAAGAGAAAACCAAAATAATCTCATAAACGTATAGTTATGAAATTAAATAAAAAATTGCTTACCAGTGAGCTGTCCTATGAGGTACTGCAAAACTGTCCCAGAATAGTCGAATACACCCTTTGCAATCGGAATTCTTGGAATAATCACCCTGGTCCTGTGAGGTAAGCGCTAATCCACTCGAAATTACCAATAATCTGGCACCTAAAAATGAGAAAAGCGTAGAACTGATTTCCAAAAAAAAAATTGTTGCAAATGGTCTGAACGGATTATACGTCAGACACAATTTCGTTAATCATCTACAACATTGATTGCAAGATAAAGAAAATAATGATACTCCACCAAATTCAACAATGATATTCATTCAATTTAGAAATCGTAAGGTACAAAATCACCCTTTTTTCCACAAACCATTCTCGGTTCTTTCTCTATTTAAAAACACTTATGGAAGAACCAAGCGCTCACTCGCCATGACAACAAACTTGATATGAATATGACGGTCGATAATAAAGAGCGCATTTTCACAGTCACGATCTAGCAGTGACTACTGACCCGTACCACCGTAAAGATAACCGGAAAATTACGAGGAATTGGTTATGTATAAGGAAGTAACGGAACATTCGTTACACACCACCACAACCCGGTGTAGAAATTTGGAAACCTAGAAGTTCACAAATTTTTATCCTTTTGCAACTGAAACCAGTATTTAAAGTAAGCTGAAAGTACTATCGAAAAATTCTGAAACGCTATAAATTCCCAGGCACACTAACTCAATAGGAATCAAGTGACGGTTGTAAACAAAGAAAAAAAGGAAAGCTAAATAGGCATGCTATCAAATGTGTTCAAAACCCAACCATAACTTTCAACTGCCCTGTATACTGACAGGCGAAAGGGTTGAAAAGTATTCAAATCAAACAAAATATTTGTGAATTAAAGCATTTACAAAGCTAAAGCTTCTACTCGTTGCACTCCTGGCAAACTAAATGAGTGAAGGAAAAGATACATTTGAAAAAATTCAAATGAGTGAATAGTAGCATTTACCAAGCTAAAACTCCAATTCTCTGTTTTCACAACAGACTAAATGAACGAAGGGAAAAAATGGTTGCGATGAATGATGACATCCAGTCCCAGAAACTATGTAACCGGAGTCCTCCCAATCAATCCAGCCAAAGTGTCCTCGTCGCTGCAAGGTATTAGGAGCTGCGCCGTTGAGGAACACCCATAACCACTCGTCCCCAGATTACTCGAGAGAACCACTGATCCTACCGAATCAGGACAAGGAAGGCCCCATTCAGCACAAACCTGGTGAAACAAAATAATACCAATACGAAATATAACCAATTTTGGTTTTACCAGCTGTCACCTACAACTGAAGTAACTACAGCGTCACCAAACTAAAAATGAACTTATGGTTCACGATACAAAATACCAAAAAGGGACGGGAATGTTCCTGTTTTTGCCACTGCGAGCAAGTCCTCAGCCTAAGCAGACCAGTCGAGCTGAGGTTGGCTCAGTAGTTGCATCCAGCCGTCACCTTTAAGACCTAGAGTCATGATCACCCGTAGACTCACGACTAGCCAAATACAACCCCCCAATACCTTCTCTTCTGAAGATCCTGTCAAAAAAAAAGTCCAACAGCCAGACCTAACTATGCATGCACCTAACAAAAGCGAGTCCCTTCAAAATTTTGAATTTGCGCCAATTTAATTATAAATTAGCCAAGGAAAAGAGACAGATAAGATAAAGGAATAAGATAAACAGATAAGAGAGAAGATAAGATAGATAAGATAAGATAAGCAGATGAGAGAATCAAACTGAATTAGCACCCTAGCTACATTATTACAGTAACCACGATATGTTGCCAAAATTGGGAAACATCAAAACTCCCACGTATATAAATTTCCTTCCAAAAAGAAGGTATTATCAAGAAATTTGATGTTCCACTGGAAAATTATTAAACAATCTCAAACGAAGTGAAATCCATCACTTCCAGTTAAAGATACAAATGTTTAATACGGTAAGATACGATACGATATTATTAGACAATCTCCAACGAAATGAAATACATCATCTCCAGTCAAAGATCCAATTGTCTAATACGGCAACGATACGATAAGACATTATTAGACTATCTCAAACGAAATGAAATTCATCATTTCCAGTTTAAGATCCGATTTTCTAATAAAGCCACGAGAAGATAAGAAACGACAAGGAAATGACAAGTGAAATACATTGATGTAGTCTGTAACCAGATTTCATGAAAGACAAAGTAATTTTGTATAAATTCAAATTGAAAAAACTACAAAAAACCGCAAAAATGATTCAAAATCAATCTTTCACATAAGGTGTGGACGAAGTTCCCTTTTTGGAAGTACAGAGTTTCCACCAGGAATTACCAAAAGATAAACACTTTCTTAAAGTACAACTTCAGTCGACCTTTTTTGCTACGTTCTACATCAACATATACACTTTTTCCTCAAAGGTTGACTTTGACAACTGAACGATAAGTTACTGCAAATATAGGGAAAAAGTCAAGGTAATAAGGTCTATCGATATATCTCTCAAAAAACCAAGGGATACTCAACTAAATAGTAGACGAGTACTAAACCGAAAAGATACAGAAGAATTCTTAAGCCCCTCTTACAGAGCCCTAAGAATAGAAATAAAAAGTTTAAAGATTCTCTAGTTAGTGGCCAGTTTTGAGACTTTTACTCAACATCTGGTAAATGCTATGGTGAGAGAATTCTTAGGCCCCTCTCACAGAGCCCTAAGAATAGATAAGATATATCAATACCACCACAGAAAAAGGAATGATAAAGAAGGAGTACGCCCTCCCTCGAGAAGTTAAGAGAAAAATATTTAGTCGCCTGAACCCTCGGACCCAGCACTAAAATATTCTTCATCAGACAAATTTGAATCGTTATCAACAAAAGCGGATTTGAGATCCTTAACATGCCAACGTCCTAAGTCCATGTCTTTAAGCTCATAAACCAAGTTAGAGATAACCTTAGAAACAATGCAAAGTATAAATTTGGGAGCCAATTTTGCGGAATAGTTATTCGGAGCTGAAGAAAGAGTTTCATTTTTCTTCCAAAGTCTGTTACCGACATGAAATTTCAGCTCTCGTTTTCTCAAGTTATACTGACGAGCATTCCGAATATAGGCTTGATGTAACTTTTTGCGAACATCAACAAACAATTTTGGATGTTCTTGAATATCATTGATTCGCTGTGATATCTCAGTGATAGTTAGAATGTTATCTTCATTTTCTGAAATTTTGCCATAAAAATCTCCTGTGACAGGAATGTTTTTAGCAAAATTTAAGAAAGTTGGAGAATATTCAGTAACCTCATGTTTTGCTAATCTGATAGCTTGAGCAACTTTATAGATAGAGAAATCCCATGTTTTATGATTATCATGAATATAACAGCGAATGGATGTAACTCACCTTATTCGCCCTTTCAGCAAAATTAACTTGAGGGTGATATTTGGCATTATACCAAATCTTTTGAACTCGATAATCTGTCATTAACTTTTTGAATTCTTTGCTAACAAATTGGCTTCCATTATCCACAATAAAAATTTGAGGCACACCATAGATAAGAAATGAATTTTACGATATTTTTAGAAATAGCTTTAGACATTGGATGAACTAAGACATATTTGGTAAACCAGTCTACGACAACCAAAACATATTGGTTACTAATTTTGGACCTAGGATAAGGACCTAACAAATCTGCAGAAACACATTGGAAAGGAAAATTTAAATTTTTGTAAGGTCCCATATGACCCGCTCGAGGTGAATTCGAACTTTTGCAAGCAGCACAAACAGGACATTTCCTAACATACCAATAGACATCTTTGCGAATTTTTGGCCAGTAATATTATTCTACGATACGAGAAAGGGTTTTTGATATCCTCAAATAGGCAGCAGTTTCGTTATCATGATTAAATTTAAAAATTTCTTTCCGATTGGCAGAAGGTGCAACTATTTTCTAATCAGTTATATTACTAACTAGATTGTGGTGAGAAAAGATACGTTTGTAGATAATACCGTTTTCGACACGGAATGAGGAATAAGCTTCCGGGCTTTTTTGGATTTTCTGGATCCGGCTGAAAAGTAGAGACATCGATAACGGAAATTTCGGCAACCGAACGAGATAAGACATCTGCCACTACATTTAAGGAACCTTCCCGATGCTTGATAGTGAAGTCAAACTGAGAAAGTTTCACGGCCCATCTAGTCAAACTTCCAGAAGGGTTAGATAAGTTATGAAGATAAATAAGGGAGGCATTGTCAGTTTCAATAGTGAACTTGGTTCCTTCGATATAGCTTCGGAACTTTTCTATACCAAAAATGACAGCTAACAGCTCCTTTTCAATGACTGTATATTTACGCTGACAAGTAGTAAGAGTCTTATTTGCATAAGCGACAGGATGTTCGACACCGTCACATTCTTGGTACAAAATAGCACCTACGCCCGTATCTGAGGCATCGAAACTGAATCACAAAAGGCTTTGTGAAATCAGGACTAGCTAACACAGGAGCTGAAGTAAAACGAGATTTAATTTCTGAAAATGCTTCCTCCGCTTCCGGAGTCCAAGTTATGGGTTGACCTTTCTTTCGACCATGAAGAAGATCAGATATGGGTGAACAAATAGAAGAAAAATCTTTAATAAATTGACGATACCAACTGACGAGACCTATCAACCTTTTGATTTCAGTAGTATTTTTGGGAGTGGGATAGTTAACGATAGCAGAAACTTTCTCGGGATCTGTCCTTGAGCCTTGTTGGTCCACAACAAAACCCAGGTAAACAAGAGAGGGTCTATAAAATTCACACTTATCCAAATTACCCGTGAGGTTAGCATGTTTAAGTCGCCGAAACACCTCCTTCGAAGTTTTGACATGAAGATCGAAACTAGGAGTGGCCACGATGATGTCATCAAGATAAACGAAACAAAATGGAGCCAAAGATGGTCCAATAACGATATTCATCAAACGTGCCATAAGTTTCGAACTGTTGCTCAAACCAAAGGGAGAGACAGTGAACTCAAAAAGGCTTCTACCATACACTGCAAAAGCGGTCTTGGGTCTAGACGACTCCCCTGAAGGAATTTGAAAGAAAGCCTTAGTCAAATCAATGGAGGTGAGATACCTAGCATCCCGTAATTTGTTCAAGATACTATCGATAAGAGGCATTTGATATGCACCATTGACCGTGACTGCATTAAGCTTCCGACCATCAAAACAAACCCGGAAATCTCCAGAACGTTTCGGAACCAACCATAGTGGGCAACACCAGGGAGATTGGGAAAAGGGTTTGGGAATGACCTTGAGCTTCAACATCTCATCAATTTCCTTGTTCAAATGCTCTTGCATGGTAGGGGACAAAGAATATTGCCGTTGAACAATAGGCTTGGCATCACCAGTATCAATACGGTGTGTCAACAATTGAGTGAGACCGAGTTTATCAGTAGGAGCTATAGACTTGAAAAGGTCAGTGACTTCCTGAAGTTCAGTTTTCTGTGAACACGTAAGTTCAGAAAATGGCAGGATGGTATTAACAGTACAGATATCGCATTCGACAGAATACGATAAATTACTGAAGTTGGCTTGAATACGGAAGATATGGAAAAAATTCATTCCCAAGATAAGGCCACGGAAGGAACTATAAGAATTTTCAAATCCTTAGTAACACCATTTAGAGAAATAGGAGCCAAAATATTACCCAAAAAATCTTGAGGCTTACCATCAGCGGTAGTGACATGGGCAATGGATTCATTATTTAATAGGAGGATTGAATTTTTGCAGTAGACTGCATAACCCAAAATACAAGAATTACTGCCAGCGTCAGCAAGGGCAAGAATTTTCTGACCAAAAATTTCGACATTAAGATAGGGACGATTATCATTAAGTTTTTTAACGAAAATAGGATTTATATTTACAGAGGATTAGACATTTTTAACGGTAGATAGCCAATTTTGCCATTCCGAGGCAGAAGTTTTCAATGTTCCTGTTTGCTTTGCTTTTTTCGATATTTTTTGGATTGGGATTTGGCTGGTTGGTTTTCTGGATCTTCGGTAGACTGACTGGTGACAACGTCCAGGTTTTTGCCACCCTGGTTCCCGTTTTTTGAACGACAGTTACGACAATTTGATTTGACGGTATTTTTCTAACCACATCCATAACAAAATATGGACCTAAGATTTCTACATTCACGATGAGTTTGACCAGCCAAGTCACAATTCCAACATGAATGTTGGATAAGGCAGAGATATTTGAACCAGGAAGATTTTTCCTAAAATTCACGGTAGGAGCCGAGCAAGAAAACGAAGTACCTGCTCCACTATAGGGACTGCTCAAATCAGACTCTAATAAACCGGTACCACGACTAGGAGGTGCTCTATAACGATCAGCTCATAAACGAGATTCTTCCAATCTTTTGCACAAATCAGAAAGTTCAGTGACAGTTTTTGGATCTTGTAAAGCCATGTTGGAAATGAAAAAAGGTAACAAATTTCTACGAATCTTGCGAACTCTAGTCTCTTCATCTGGTTTGTTAGATAAATGGTTAAAAAGACCTTCCATAGAAGAAATGAATAAAGCTACTCTTTCGGTAGAACCTTGGGTTCTTGAATTAATTTCACGTTCTGAGTTTTCTTCATAAAAATAAGGAAGGAAATCTTTTTTTAGTGCTATAACAATCTCATCCCAATTATGGAAATTATTTTTATTATCAACAAATCATGTCCAGGCAGGACCTTTTAACAAGTCACAAGCAGAATGAAAAAGTTCAGTTTTTGAAACACCTCGTGCTTCTCGCAATAATTCAACTTTTTCCAAAAATGAATTAACCGATTCTTTCTGATTTGAACCCGTGAAAGAGATATTCCATTTATATGGAGCAACCGATCGATTATTCGAAAAAACATTAGCAGCCACAGGAGGGCAAGATTGGGTAAGAAATGAAGTACTTAGAGAAACTTTCAAATCAAAATCAGCTTCCAACTCCAACACCATATACTGAATTTCTTTTCTGACAGTGTCCTCATCTTGATCATTTACAGAAAGTCTGGACAAACGATTCGACAAATGAGCTAATCGACTTGAAATTCGGTTAAACGTCGGATCTTCCTTAGATCCACCAAAACCAGATATAACTTGTTTCAAATTAGCGATACTTGCTCTCAATTCAAGAACATCCAGTGCATGTTCGTATGGATTTGTAACGCCCACACGAAATCTACGATTGGCATTTTCCTGACTTAAAAGTCCTCTTAAAATTTTTCGTTTAGCATCTACATCACCGGTAGGTTCTACTCCACGAATTTTCAGCTCATGAGTCAATTCAATTGTTTTCAAGTGATTAGAATTCATGTTGGACTTGGAAATCTTCTCAATTTAAAATTCAACGATAGTAGATAAAGCTGGTACTTATGGAATACTCAAAAATAGTGGGCAATACGATAGCAAAGATAATGTTTATATAGGCAATACGATAGATATATAGGCCATTTGGCGGTACGATATAGATAATACGGTACGATATAGGCAATACGATAGGGATATAGGCAATTTGGCGGTACGATATAGATAATAAGGTACGATATAGGCAATTCAATAAGATATAGGCAATTGAATAACGATATAGGCAATTCAATAACGATATAGGCAGTAAGAATCACAAAATATCAAAGATAGATAAATATATAAATATAAATAAATATATACCAAGTTCTTTTGGATCAGATTTGTAAATGTTCTTATAACAAAAAAATTATTATGTTTTCCCCCAAGCTGGGACGAAATACGAAAAAGAGTTTTCGAGCCCCACGTTTGCGCGTCAATTGTGCAACACCCTTTATTTTTGAACCCCAAATTTGAAGTATCTGATTCAAATTTAAGAAGGTGAAATCACTTTGTCGATAGGCTGCTCAGTTGGATACGGTAAGGCTGTGAGTAAGATTCAATTAATGATTTTTCCTAGTTTGTCAAATTGGGCCACTAAAAAATTTTTACATCAATCAACTTGACTAGTTCAAAAGTTGGGCGCCAGGCTTGCTAAAGACAAAAGCCAAAGATAAACAAAATTAAATAAATGTCACCTGGGAAATGGGAAGGCAAATAAATATGCAGGAAATCAACTTAACAAATTTATTCCAGACTGAATATAATAGTGACTGGTGATAAAAAAAACTTTAACAAGTGAGAGGTATTCATAACCAGCTATAACAAGATTACTTGAAGAGTAGAAAAAATGTACAGAAAAAATTGAGAAGTTACATGTACATGGCAATTTTCTGACCCAGAAAAAAAATTGAACATTTACAAATAAGTCAGATTCCTCCAGACGGTGGTGATACGTATATACCTGCGGAGATGGTCTTCAATGGAGGGAAGGAGGCTAGTTTATTCAAAGATGGTCTCAGCGGTACAAGGACGAATCTGGTCTCAGCGGTGCGACGACGAATCTGGTCGTAGGTGGTTATTTATTGGTTTAAGACCCCCTTGTTGGCGTGAATTGGTTTGATCTTCACGGACCAGGCTGAATTTGACGTGCTGTACGACCTCCTAGAGTACCAGTCCTTCTGTCTCAGTAGGTGGTTTCACTCCGTGGTAAATATCATGCGAAGAAGATGGAAGGAATCAAAATTTGTACAAAATAGGGGACAACGAAGGATATCCTTTGAACCTCAAGTTTTTATGATTAAAATTTCAATCTAGTGTCAGAAGATAGATGCAAATGATAGCATACAATGAAAATGTCTCAGTCCATATATTAGACTGGAAAATAACAGTGGAAGAAAAATTAAGTAGCAATAAAATATGATATTCTGGATTCAAATTTCCAAGTTAATTTTAATAATTTACGAAAAATTAACAATTAGCAAAATTCAAAACCAGACAGAACAAACCTCACCCAAAACGTTCCTTTAATTCAGTTAAATTTTGAAACAAAGCAAGCTTCAATAAGGTGATTTTAAGTACCAGAAGGGTAAAAAAAAACTGAATGAGTAAATGTATTCAAAAAGAAATATAAAAATTTTCTTGAAACTTTACCAGGAAAAGGAAAAAATATAGTATTTTGAAGCAAAATACTCTAGAGGTTACCAGAGAAAAAATATAGTATTCTAAAGCAAAATACTCCAAAGTTGCCAGAGAAAAAATATAGTATTTTTAACAAAATACTCCAAAATTGCCAGAGAAAAAATATACTATTCTAAAACAAGTACCCTAGGAAAATATAGCGTTATGAACCAAAACATTAATCAGGCCCTAGAGCAAAAGTGTACTATTCAGTTAGGATAAGAAGAGATCGACCACACGTCTTTCAGTGGACACAACTCTCTTAGGTAAAAATAAAGTTAAATAATTCTTTTTATTGAAGAATTTTCTGAGATGAACCGAAGAGGGAGACCGCACGTCTTTCAGTGGGCACAACTCTCTTAGATAAAGATAATTTCGAAATAGGGCGGCAATTCCCTTTTCGAATCGACAAGCCAGGTAATACCCAGAAAATTTAATGCTCACTGCTCTTGACGACAAGGTAGTAATTGAAATGAATTGATTCTACCACGATCAAAAACCAAATAACCCTCACTGTGAATTGAATGAAGTAAATCAATAAAAGGAACTTATCAAATGTGAATAAAATTTTATGCTTGAGGAATATATTAAATCGAGTGTTCTGAGACTAGTTAAGCCAATTGTAATCCTCTCCAGAAGCAATTTTTCTCAAGAGGAAATCAAAATGATCTCATAAACGATAGTTATGAAATTAAATAAAAATTGCTTACCAGAGAGCTGTCCTATAAGGTACTGCAAAACTGTCCCAGAATAGTCGAATACACCCTTTGCAATCGGAATCCTTGGAATAATCACCCTGGTCCCTGGAGGTAAGCGCTAATCCACTGAAATTACCAATAATCTGGTACCTAAAATGGGAAAAGCGTAGAACTGATTTCCAAAAAAAATTATTGCAAATGGTCTGAACGGATTCTACGTCAGAAACAATTTTGTTAAATAATAAAGAAAATAATTATACTCCACCAAATTCAACAATGATAGTCATTCAATTTTTGAAATCGTGGGGTACCAAAACACCCTTTTTCCACAAACCATTCTCGGTTTTCCCTTTTCTTTTAAAAAACACTTATGGAAGAATCAAAAATCACATTTTGATGACCACTGGCCCTACCACCGTAAAAATAACCGGGAAAAATTTTGAGAAATTGGTGTTTTATAAGGAAAAAAGAAAATTGTTTTCAACGTCGGAAAAAATCAATAATTTTTTTGGACCTTCCTCCCAAAAAAATTTACAATTAAATTTTACCATTTTCTAGTGCCATATTGCTGTTTTTTTCATCAAAAGAAAATATTCATTATCATTTCAAAAAAAAATTTAGGAAAATTTGTTTTATAAATTTTTTATAAACAAATTGATTAATTCGATATTCGAAAAAAAAATGAAAATTATTCCATTTTGAATAGAATGATTTTAAAAAAAAATCTTTAAAAAAAAAAACTGATTGTTATAAGAGTTTT
>JAFIRS010008407.1:0-17376 GCA_018342105.1 Gonioctena quinquepunctata
GATCTTGATGACTATTTTATAAACTCGAGGCCAACATCTTGTACTACATCTAAAATGTTCAACAAAACATTATTTTTCAGTCCTGTAACACCAGTGGAAGTCAGGGATGTAATAAAAAAACCTGGAAACCAAGCCTAGTACAGGCATTGATAACATATCGGTAAAAATATTGAAAAATGTTGAATCTCTAAAATCTTTGAAAAACTTGTTCACAGTAGCATGATACATTTTTTTAATATCAACGAGCTCATAACTACACACCAACATGGATTCCGAACAGACAGATTAACACAAACTGCTGCTTGCAATCTTTTTGCGCATGTTTACGCGCAACTAGATAAGGGAAAGCACGTGGCAGGTCTGTTTTTCGACCTATCGCGTGCCTTCGATAGTTTAGACATAATGTTCATCGATAATAAATTCTACAATGTTAGATTCAGAGGAATTTTTCTGGACTGGACTGTGGACTTTCTCAGCAATAGGAAAATGATAGTCAAAGTAAAGGATGCTATATCCACCTCTCATATTATGAATAGAGGAGTTTTTCAGGGCTCTGTGCTCGGACCGCTAATATTCCTACTTTCTATGAACGACTTACCACTTCAACTGAAATCGCAACTACTGACGATATATGCGAACGATACCTCACTGGCGGTCTCAGCACATACCTCAGAGGAACTCATATCATCCATTGCAGATACTGTAAATTATTTCGTGAACTGGTGTAAACGTAACGGTCTAATAGTTAATATCGGTAAGACACAGTGTGTACATTTTCATTCCAATAATATTAAGTCCACCTCATCCTCTCTAACATGTCGAGTCGAGAGTAATATGATTGAATCAACCACAACAAAGTTCTAAGGCTTACATATTGATTCTAGTCTCAGATGGACAGAGCAAGTTAAGGCAGTCAACAAAAAAATTAATAAGGCCTTTTTATGCAATTCCAAGAATCAAAGACTGCATGCCCACCAGTGCAGTAATTAATGTCTACTACAGTTAAGTGTACAGTCATTTATGTTATAACCTAATCTTATGGGGAACGTCCACAAATGCCAATAGAATATTCATAACACAGAAAAAGATCATACGAAAAATGTTCAGCCTAGACTTCAGACAAACCTGTAAGCCCACATTCATTAAATATAAAATTATGTTGTTCTACAGCATTTATATCTACCACTGTATCTTGTATGTAAGAAAAAATATTGATAAATTTGAACTGAATTCTTCAAATCATGATTATGATACCAGGAATTCTGATCATCTATGTGTCCCTAGACACAAAACTACAAAACTTGAAAATAGTTTCAGGTACATGGGAATGAAAATTTATAATGAACCCCCACAAACTTTTACAAGTATGGACCCCTTCAGTAATAACAAAAGGACCATAAAAAATTTAATGCTAGAAAAATGCTACTATAGTGTGAAAGAATACCTCCATGATAGCTTGTAGAATCTTTGTCTATGCCGTCTGTATTTGCATAAATATGTCTGTATAGTGCAATAAATACATTCTATGTTGGTTTATGGGAAATGTACTATTTTAATACTATTTTATTTTATTTTATTCATACCAACTGTATATTATTATATATTATTCGTGTTCATAATTTTAAGATAACCTCAAAATACACCTTTTACAGCTGGTGACTGACTTGTCCTATACATGTTTGTAATGTCACAAAGGATAAATAAATATTTCTATTTCTATTTCTATGGATATGCTTCCGTTGATAACAATATTTGGATTATTCAAAATTACAGTTTTTTTTTGTTTGAATATAAAACATTAACGTTTTGAGGAATATTCAATGGTACCCAAGTACCGAAAGTTACCATGTTCGTACGTACACTCAAGTTACAAGAAAAAATGTTATCTTTGGATTAAACTTGTAATCAATAGAGTATCAAACAATTTTTTTTGCACTAGTGCCAAAAGAAAATTTCTTTTTGCACTAGTACAAACAAGTTAAACTTTTGGCACAGTAGATAGTGCAAAAAGTAGTAACTATTTGCACAATCGTAGAAAAGTACATTTTTCAATGAAAGTTACTTGAACCCGTTCAACAATATCAAAGTAGTGCATGCCGCAAACATGAAAATAGTAACTGATGGAATTCAGTATGACATATTCATATAATTTAATTTTTCCAATACTTACGTCAAAAATGTGTCAATTCTGATGACTTTTTAATGTCAAAAGTAGGCTATTTTTGAACAGAGTACAAAAAAATGTTTATGTACGGCGTGCAAAGAAGTACAGACCTACTTGATTTGTTGAAAATATGAACAGGATGTTCATAAAATCAGATGTGGAATCATCGCGACTGAAAGATAAACTTTAGTCACTATCTTCCATCGTCAAGATAACCTCTTGTGGGGTATTCATGTTGAAAAAGGAAACATTCTCAATTAAATATTGATAGAAAGATTGTTTTAAGACAGGTAATACACAATACCCATCATTCTCATATGTCACTGTCACTGCCAAATCAATAAAAATTCAACGTTTGCCATCAAAATGTTAATATTGAAGGGTATTCTCATCTTTATACTAAAAAAACTAAAGTAAGTAAAGCAAAATTGAGACGCTTTATATTCTTGTTGTATAAATAACTATTTGACATCCCATGGTATAACATTCGAACGAGTAACTATTGAGAATACCGAGCATATGACTTTTTGTCGCCTAGGTTTCAGTAGTATCTCCGAGAAAAACTGAGTGAACAGAGAAAAACTGAGTGAACTGGGTGAATTCATCAACAACTTCAAAATCATAATATTCATACTTGGAAAGCCTATTCATTCCAAAGTCAACCCTTGTGATACGCAATTATTTCGTTTTCGTAGTGTGGCCTGTCCATTCATTGAGAATATTCCTTGAGTATTCTCAACTTTTTTCCAATTCAATTCTAGATTTGGTCGAAAAATTGATAAATCATTGGCATATAACAGTAAGAGTAAGAATTTATAAGTTAAAAAAATCAATGTATGCAATGAGCAAGCTGAATAATTTTGGGCTCAAAGATTCACGTCGCCCAACACCTTCCGTAACTTTATATCCTAATTACAAATTGATTCAAGATATCATATTTCAGACCAGAATGGTGGCTGATTGATCGAGTCAAAGGCGACAACTAGGTTTTTTAGCCGTGACGTGTCTTGAAAAATGTTCTACTCAATAATACACACACAAAAAATATATCGAAATTCAATGAAAAATATACTTAATTGGTGACGTTTCGAGACATATGTTCCTTTCCTCAGACCATTCTCACGCACTAGACATTATGTGAGAAATAATTTCCTTTTGATTCCAGTATGGATGGAAATTCATAATTTCCGCCTATTGGAAAAAAACCATCTAGACGGTAAATGTGAGAAATCAATATCAAATACCAACCAACAGAAATTAAGAGTTCTCAACTTACCCTCGTTATTTTCCAATGACATTCTCACGGATAAACTCAGTGGGCTGTTACATGAGGAGAGTGTCTATTTAGATACCCAAGAGTGCCCTAAAGTAGAGGAAATGGCTCTCCTGGACCTTTCCAAGTTCTATTTTCCTATAACAGTGCTGCGCATTTCGGAAAGTAGCTTCTTCCGTACTGGTATACTCGTAAATTCGATGAGTGTTTTGCTATAAATTCTCTATCGTACGCTTCCGAAAAGAAATCAGATACATTTGGGACTAGGAATGTTATGAATCAAGACGATATATTTCTCGCATATTGCACTAACCACTTGTGTGACGGAAAGTGTTTGCAAATTCGTTAAAACATTATATCTGAAATGAATGAAGTAATCGTGATACTGAAATGTCAAATGATAAGTTAATCAGGTGGAGGGTAATTTTTTCAATGTGTGGTTTACCGACAACAATGAAATATTATTGATTTCCATAATGGTTATGCTACTAGTGGTAATACAATCAATTGAAAAAAAGTTCAGAAATTGTTTATTGAACTTCAGTCAACAGAAATGAAAATAAATGGAGAATGGTAGTCCAAATAAGAATGACTGAAAAAAGAATAGATAAATATTATATTATCGATGATTGGTGATATTGTACTTGACATATCCAGTTTTTCAACCGACGAAACCAAAAAGGAGGAGGTTTTCTAGTCGACGCGTATATTTTTTTATTTTTTTCATGTATGACCACGCATAACTTTTTACTGAGACGTTCGATTCCGATAATTCTTTTTTTAGTGGATATGGTGTACTTCGATGTTGGTCCCATTTGAATATAGAAGATGGAACCCTCCCCTAAAGGTAGCAGAATGAGGGATATTGATCACTCACCCTCTGGATTCTGGTCCGTTAACTGATTCTATCAGGCATAACTTTGTACTGGGTTCTTCGATTTGCATGATTCTTTGTTTATTATTTATTATTTTATATTTGGATTTCGAATGGAATCATCCACCCTTACGGGTAGAAAAATAGGAGATAATTGATTTTTCACTTGTGAACATTGGCACACATATGTAGTTGACAATGACAGATCGCTATTGTCATTACTTTTGTTCACCTACATCCGTCACAATCATTATATTCTATGAGAGGATGGAATTATAAACAAAGTAATAAAATAAACAAACCAGAACAACAGAAATAATTTATTTTACAACAAATAGTAAAAGTAGATAATCATATTATTTAACTGGTAATAGTTGAAGTAAGGTGGCTAAGTAAGTATTTTGGAAGTAATCAAAAAACGAGTAGGTAATAATTAGTAGATTTCAGCCACAAAAAATTGAAAAATAAAAGCTTTTTAACAAAATATTAAACCGACGAAAAACGGAACTGGAAAGTAGAAAATAAAATAAACCTTAGTCTCAATAACTAAGCTCCTAAACTAATGAAGGTAACTAATTTTGAGTCGGCGCCAAACAAACAATCAACGAAGATCATTAAATTACCTGAAAAAAATTATCAGAATGTCACCGCCCAACTCGATGCCATGATTTTACGCCTTACCTAGTTCATTTGCTTGTTTGTTTGGCGCCGACTCAAAATTAGTTACTTACATTAGTTTAGGAGCTTAGTTAATGAGACTTAGGTTCATTTTATTTTTCACTTTCCAGTTCCGTATTTCGTTGGTTTAATTTGTAGTTAAAAATTTTTTTGTCTACTCACTCATACACTCACAGAAAAACGATAGGTCGCAAAAATTTCATTTGTGAAGCAACCAAATCCAGCGAAAGCATGTGATCCAGAAATACATACACTGTCCTAGAGTCGATGATCTAGAAAAGGTCTGAAAAAATTTTTGTTTTAATAGGAAATACTTGAAAATTTTCTAAAACGGGGGAATATTGAATCCCCTGTATTATTATGTTTTTAATGAAAGAAATATTTAAAACAAAACAAATGCATATGTTGAAAGACATGATATTATTGCTAGTATTAAAAATAATTCAGCCGGACCTCACATTTTTAGTTTGTATGAATAAGAAGTTTCATCTCTTCCTTATACAACCATTGTCTTAAACCGAGTCTAATATTATTCTTTAGAAAAATATCTGAATCTTACTACAGCGATGTTTCAGTCGGGTAGAGACATGGTACAATTTTGGACCTACAACTCTGAGTAATAACTTGTCAATTTTTTGAGAAATGTGTTGGTGGTTGGTTGGTTGGTTTGAGACTGACGAGCCAGAGACAGGGTTGGCACTTAGCTTCCCTTGACACTGCGACCAGCTAGGGTCTATTGTATCACTCTGTCGTCAGTGGTTCCTCATTCAAACAGGTTTGTGCCTTTAATTAGGTTAAGAAGCCTGTTGATAAGGTTCTTCGGATTCATGCCTGTTTCCGGGCTGATCTCTCCAAAGGTTCTGTGTCGCCTACTACTTAGGGCGTCACAGTCGAAGATGATATGAGAGGCTGTTTCCTCCTCTTCATCACACAGCCTACACTCCACGGTTTCCCTGCGTACTCCCATGGTGTTTAGGTGTTTTCTTAGGCCGCAGTGTCCAGTCAACAGACCTATTATTATACGAGCCTTCGTTCTGTTCAGGTTCAGAAGGTCAGCCGTCAGGGTCCGGTTTGGATGCCCTACCATGACTTTGCTGTGTATTTGCCCGACAGTTTGATCCCAATATTGTTGGTGTCTTCTTTTTATCCACTCGGCGATCAGGGTCCTGCATCGGTTTTTGCTAATCCCGTGTGCAGGTTCTGGCCCTGTGAATAGCGTTTCAGATGCTTGTCTAGCTAGCTGGTCCGCTTTGACGTTGCCTTCAATGCCTCTATGACCTGGCACCCACATCAAGGTGACCTTGTTGTGTTTTGCCAGCTCGATGAGGTTCTGGAGGCAGTCCCAGACCAGTTTGGACTTTATCTGTGTAGAGTTGAGTGCTTTGATAGCACTTTGACAGTCAGATAGAATGTAGATGTGTTTTTTCCTATAACCACTTTCTAGATTCTTCTGAATGCATACCATGATAGCATGTGTTTCAGCTTGGAATATCGTGGAGTATTTACCAAGTGGTATTATGTAATCCCTTCTTGGCCTTACCCCATGTATTCCTGCTCCCGTTCCTTCAACTGTCTTTGAACCGTCTGTATACCAGACTATGTCCGCAGTTGTGTGAAATGTGTTAGAAATCAAGTGCAAGCTTCTGGTTTCACTGAGATGATGATGTTAGAATAAGCCACCGTATCAATCGCTGCTTCCACAACAAATAGAAGTACATTCTTGGATTTGGCCAAGGCATTTGATACATATAGAATACCATGATGTGCTTCTTCAGCGTTTTTCTGACATAGCTGTACGAGGTCTGCCCTGGGACATTTTTCAGTATTCTCCGAGTTCGAAAGTTGAAATAAGTAATACGATTAGTTAACCTAACCCATGATTAGTAACTAAAGGGGTACATCAGTGAATTGTTTTGGAACCTATGCTCTCTTTGTAATATCAAAGACTCTTCTGAATATTTCAAGTTTCATTGGAAAAAAAAATTGCTAACGATACAGATATAACATTTGTTGAAGAAACCTGAGATTAGTTCTCATAAAAATAAAATCATTTATTTATCTCAAATTCAAATTCAAAAAATGCTTTATTGTTATAGGTATTTATACACTCGTTAACAAAGCTTGATCAAAAATATAATTTAGAAAAACATATAAACACATAAAAACATATAATGCAAACCTATAAATAGATAAAACATGCGACCATAGTTGTTGCTTACAATAATTGCTACCCAGAATTTATGATCCCACAATTAAAACATATAATACATACATATCTATGGATTGGAATGCAAACATAGATGTTACATAAAATATTTAAAACACTTCAGAACTTGAAATCTTACCAAGATATAAAATGATAAAAAAAAATATTTTTTTCTCAGAACTCGTGTGCGAAGTATTCTTTCAGGTCATAAAAAGGATTTGGGATAAGTAGTGCTTCCACCCTAGTTCGGAAATTTTGAGCACATGAGATATTTTTCATGACACTTGTTCAATGTCCCCCCCCTTTTATTTTTTGAAAGGGTCAACTCAAAAAATTTATATTTGGGATAATGAAATTGATGCATGAATACTATATTTTGGCGTAAAATTGACAGATGGAACTTTCAAGATGGCGACTGGGCGCCATCTGGGAAAAAAATTTAATTGAAATGGGGTCTTGAATTGATTTGTTGAAAATATAAACAGGATGTTCATAAAATCAGATGTGGAATAATCTGCGACTGAAAGATAAACTTTAGTCACTATCTGTGAGTACTCTCTCTTGGAAAACATTCTTCTTTGCCTCATTCATATTTATGAGTTCCTAATTAAGACTGGAATAGAAAATCAAATAACTATCTGAATGAAGATGCAAATTTTCAATTTCAGATTTTTTCTTTTGAGTTAGGGCCTTTTCAGAATATCTATCAGATGTAGTTCAATGTCCAGCGTGGCTTTAGCCGGGGAAGTAGTTGTTTTCTGTTAGACATTCACAAAAAATAACTTCATTTTAATCGTGGATTTTTTCAATTCACAAAAAAATCTTTCTATCAATATTCAATTGAGTATGTTTCCCTTTTCAACAGGGGTCTTGAAGTTCCTGACGAATACTTCACAACCCTAGAATATAAAGCAATATCTTCACCTACTACAAAATGGCGGAACATTTAATAATTACCTGCACACAAACACATTAATATCGATACATCTAGAAATATTTGTTTTTCTCTGCTATTTTTTATTCAAACAAAAAATGACAAGAAATGTCAGTACGACAACGAACATCATTGTACAGTTAAAATATTCTCATTTGGTTTTCGGTTTTACTAGTAAATAGGTACCACGTGAACTATCACTAAAATGGTTAATTCTCGTCCATTGGAAGAAAAAATCGAAGCGATTTTTATTTAGGGTGCCTCGCGTAACTTTCACGAAATCGAAAGAATTTTTAATGATCGTTTCCCGAATCGTCCTATCTGTGGAAAATATTTGAGGGAGGAAAAAGCCCCCAGGTCATCCGTCCATTCCGAGAGAACAGCAAGTTCAAATAATTGGTGGGATGATAGTAAATCCTCAACAGTCTACTTCCTCCGTCGCGAATGTTTGTGAGGTGTGTCCTTCTACTGTGTGGAGACTTTTGGAGAGGAATAAGTATCATCCATACAAAATCAGAATGGTACACCAGTTAACTGAAGATCACCCTGATCGAAAAACAGAATTCTGCGAAATAATGACGGCAACCATTGCAAGGCATCCTACCTATCTCCACAATATTTCTTTCAGTGACGAATCTTCATTTTATCTCAACGGCAAGGTTCACAGACGAAATTTCCGTCATTGGAGTGACACCAACCCTCAAATTTTCCGGGAAACTCCTACTCAATATCCAGAAAAAATTAACGTTTGAGCAGGAATATTGGGAAACCATATTGTAGGACCTCTATTCATTGAACGGAATTTGACAGGGGAACTGTATTTGAATATGCTGGAAAATACTGTTGACCCTCTTATCACCGAAATCGTCGAAGCGAATCCTAATGAATTCGATATGGATATTGTATTCCAACAAGATGGAGCACCACCACATTACTACGGACAAGTAAGAAACTATTTGGATAATACTTTCCCCGGTCGTTGTATTGGCCGTCGAGGTCCTACAGAATGGCCAGCCCGCTCGCCAGATTTGACACCTCTAGCCCTTTCTTCATGGGGCTATTTGAAGCAAAAGGTGTACGAAACCGAACCTGCTTCAATATTGGATATACGGCGGAGATTAATAAATATTTGTAGAAATATCGACGTTACTGTGTTCTAAAATGTTCGGCGTGAAATATCGGATAGGCTGTTCTTATGTCCAGCAGTTCAAGGCAACCATTTAGAGCATCTTCTGAACTGAACTCAGCTTCTTTCCTCAAATTATGAAGTTAAACGTCGATGTATTCAGGCAATTATTAAATGTTCCGCCATTTTGTAGTAGGTGAAGATCTTGACTTTATATTCTAGGGTTGTGAAGTATTCGTCAGGAGCTTCAGAAGGATGTGTCAGAAGAGCCCCCTTTCAATTTTTTTTTCCCAGATGGCGCCCAGTCGCCATCTTGAAAGTTTCATCTGTCAATTTTACTCCAAAATATAGTATGCATCAATTTCATTATCCCAAGTTTCAATTTTTTGAGTTGACCCGTCCAAAAAATAAAAGGGGGGGGGACATTGAAGAGAAACACTGTATATTTTCATTCCGTTGTAAATAATTGATTTGACTTGGCTGAGTTTCTATGTTTTCTGAAGTTCACTACACTGATTGGGAAACTCTCATTATTATTGTACGATACTGTAGTTCGACTAACTTTTCAACCTAACTTTTGAGAATGACATGTTTCTAGTTCACTGTTGAACATCGAATGCCTATTTTTCTCTCGAACTCGCGCTTTTATATTCCGTTATCGAATCACGTGATAATCTATCTCACGGCGACTAGTAATTATAATTATCTTCAACCAAAATTAATGGCTGTTGTTTTGGTCATTGCACGCATTGATGATGAATGGGTTGTTTTGTTTCTGTCATAGATAAAAATATATAAAACATAATTTTATGCCTTCTCGAGGAAAAGTGTTATTTAATGACTGTCATACGCGGTGAATTCATGGCGTCTAGACGGGTCGATCCCCGGGTGAATTACGAGTTTGTTTACTTTTTTAATTGTTCTCCAATAACAACTTATGGTTTTAACGAGCGTATGCTTATCAGCTGTTTCAGTCTAGCATGTGGTCCCTATTGACCTTTACTGTTTATCAAGTTTTCATTCAAGAATGTTACGTTGTTTTGCATCGAAGAAAGTTTTTTCTGTAATTATATGGCATAACATTTCGACCCAACCGTCTAAAAAAAAGCTTTGACAAACTCAATTGTTTCTTCAAAATAACATCTCTTTCACCAACAATAAGCAATAATGTTTTAACTTTCTGGAATGTAATCCTATTCTAGCGACATTTTTTATAAGTCTCACTTTGACAATTACAATAGACTACTATTTTACATCTTCTAGAGGATAATTATAATCTATTACCAAACTTCTCAGTTCTTGATACTAATAATTCCTAAAAATAACATGCAAATAATCATGCAAACACACAATAAAGTCTCTTTCTTCTCTGGGGTAATTTCCATACTGCAAGGGTATGTTCTCGTCTCTTCAATATAGGAATTTTCTTACTTTTATTCCGGTGGGCATCAATTCACTTCATTCCGGTGAATCCTCTGAAAATTTTTCCTGCTACGCCGCTGGGTAAGGGGTGGGTAGAAATTTTGACCATCAGTCTTTATCTATCTTCACATCTGTTTTCGAGATTAAGGCCTTTCATGCGATTTCGAGTCCGTCCGTGGTCCTGGATAATTAGACTGTATCGAAACGGGACCGATAACACTGCCTATGTTTTTCTGGTTCGGTAACACGTGCATTCATTGGCATAATGTCGTAAATGGTATTCGGTTTCAGTGGTCAAACGGTGGTAATTCATTCGTTTAAAAAATCTTCGTTCCTGGGACTCCTATTTGTGCGGTACCAATATCACAGGTGATTTGTTTTGTGAATAGTGTCTACTAGAATCTGCTGGTCTCATCATTTCGCTTCGCCATGCTGGATTGTCCACTGCTATTCCTTCCAGAGATAATTCCTATCAAAACCCTCCAAATATGCGCGGTTAGAAATATTTATCATTATTTTTACTTAGGTACTGTACAATTTTAAACGTTGCGAATATTCTACAAATCCGTAAACACATTTTCCGAAACTCGTGATTATATTATTTATCTTTATTATGTAACTCGGCGATTCGATATTCTATAACTGTTTCTATTTGCATTAATTTTCAAAACATATCGCGTTTTGGTTTTTACAGTCTGTAAGCCGTACAGTGTTTTATTTTGGTTCTGTCGACCATTCTTTATTTTTTCTATGACCTGTAATGAACTATATCCGTCTCGAAATAGCTTTGCTTGAATTTTCCGGGGAATTTACTGTCATTATTTTACATCAAAACACTTGATAAAATTGTCCCTGTTATCGTTTCACGTTTTCAGTTGATTCCCTTATATAATTTTTTTCAGTTTGTTTTCCGTACTATGATGCAATTAATTTAATTCCGTTTTTCATTAAGGTATCGATGGATTTCGTATTTGTATTCATTCCGATTTTCACAAATTCATCGTAGCTATAAATATGCTTTGGCAAATTAACCTTCAGGGATTTTTTTCAATTTTTCTGCGTCTTTTGCAGTCTGCTAAAACTATAATAATTACATACTATATATACGTTCCTACATTCTGGTGCATACTGAAAATTTTCTTGTTTAATGATATCTAACTGATTGAACCAAATTTTTCATGGGGGTGATTTGAACAGTGCCGCGTGTCATGGGTTGTGTAGGGGGGAATTTATTTTCAGAAATGCTTTCTTCATTTTCTTTGGACATTTCACTTGGCTGACATTTTCCTATATTTTCGGCATTAACTTTGGTAATTCATCTGGCATATTTTCTTGAGTTTGACTAAAACTTGATCTAATTTTACCTCATTTTCTTGTGTCCTTGTCGACGGCTTTCTTCATGTACTTGTTGAATCGATTAGCAGGTTTTTTTTTTTGTTTCTCCCACTGGTTGGATTTCAAAATTAACGTGCGATGTCTTTTTTAAATTAGATTTCCCTTTCTGTCTGGCTAAGACTCTAATTCTTTTCACTTCGGGGTTTATTTCTTTCTTTACTTTCGTATCCATATCAAAATCTTCTCTTATACTTCGTTTTCTCGGGGTTAAAAATCCATTTTCTGCAATACTTCGTAATTTCGTATCTTCGGAGTTCACTATACTTTTTGCTTGAACTTTACATACATTCAAAAATCTGGGTGGGAGAAATTTGTCCTTAGACCAGAAATTTTCATCCTTGTGATTTACGACTGTAGAAAAAATCTTATCTTTGGCGACTGTCATTCCTAGGTGCTTGGCAGATTTCAGCTTCCTGGTGGATAGAGCATCTCCCTTGGGTGATTCATATCTATCACTTAAACTATCTTCCAATGATTTAATATTCTCCTCATCGATCATCTTCCCTCGATTTCGTGATGCATTAACTGTTGCAATTTCCGTTCCCCCTGAATATGTCTTGCTACTCCCGGGAATATTTTCACTTTCAAAAGCTTTCATACCAACTTTTTCCATTTTCTGACTATAATTTTCTTCATCCTCGCTGTAGTGCTGTATGGGCAATGTTCCGTTACATCTCTCCGTTTCTTTAGGCAGGAAATGCTCGTACCTATACGTATACATTCCCACTTGTCGACTGTCACTTGTGACTATCGGTCCTAATGTACAGGGTGCGTCGGTGTTTCCATTTTCCATATGTGGCACTTTTCTAAATTCATCTCTTCTCTCTTTTCCTGGAGATGAAGTCACCATGAAATCCTCATCTCGTTGTTGCTTGTTTCGCTTTGCGCTTTTTCCAGACGATTTTCCATATTCTTCAAAAACTGTTTTTTCGAAACCTGGTGTCACAATTAAATCACCGGTACCTGATATCTCTATTTGATTTGAAGTTGTACGTCTCGTTTCATGGCATGAAAATCTGTTGATAAATACTTCGCGGATTGCTTTGGGCGCGCTTTCCTTCTTCAATCCTAA
The DNA here is from genome assembly GCA_018342105.1 of Gonioctena quinquepunctata. Classification (NCBI taxonomy): domain Eukaryota; kingdom Metazoa; phylum Arthropoda; class Insecta; order Coleoptera; family Chrysomelidae; genus Gonioctena; species Gonioctena quinquepunctata. Next base: position 13,145 of record JAFIRS010008407.1, read on the forward strand.
TTTTTCTCCAGAATTCATCCAATCGTTCATCCTGATCGTGACATCTCTCAATCGTTTTTCTACTTCACCAAATCTATTTTGCAACTTCCTCTGTTCGTCTTCCCGATTTGTTTGGCATATGTGTTGGATTTTCTTTCTCAACTCGATACTTTCCCCTAATACATACATTTAATTTTTTCTCCAATCAATTTGCACGTTATGTTTCCGTAAAAAATCTAATCCCAGTGTTATTTCAGTACTACGGTGATCATTTTCAACTATTAAAAATTCATGTTCCAGAATTTTTCCTTCCTTTACTTTGATTGGCAATATAACCGGGCCAATATAATGAGTGAAATTTCCTTGTCCATTTCTGAGGTGATAAGGCAAATCATATTCCATTTCATACCTCTAACAATATTAATATGAACCACTGATACTTGGGATCTCCGATCTATGGATATATGCCTCAAAATTCCTGCTACTTCCAAATTAATTACATTTTTCTGTTCATCGTCGATTAGTATATTTTCCTCTCGCCTCTCACTATTAAATAGTCGTTTCTGCAGCCTTCATCTGAGGCTTGTTGAAAGCTGCCATTCCATTTAAATTCCTGTTATATTTTGACCTTTTTCCATATTTTTCCATTTTCTGTCATTTCCATAACTATTTCCTGTTTGCCTTCTGTCATTCATTCTCCTAAAATTTCGATAACCATATCCTGTATGTCCTCGTTCATTCCTGCTTCCCTGAGATCGGAATCTATTTTCTTCCGAATTGTTAAAAATTTTTTCTATTTTATTATTTTCCATATTTTTGGAATCGTTGTTCATTAGCGTAGTTGGAAAAACATTTTCCTGAATCATTTAATCTCTTATTTTGAAAACTATTTCTATTTGGACATCTATATGACATATGTCCGAATTCTTGACATGTTAGGCATACGCAATTTTTCATATAACAATCTCCTGCTGTGTGACCTTTCCGATTACAATGTGTGCACAATATTATATTCGCCTTGAAAGTTCTAAAATTTCTATTCGGTGTACTCGTAATTTGCTCAATTAATTCTTCTCTTTCTGCTAATTTGATGGCTTCTTCTAAACTGACAGGACTTTCAGATAAAACTTTTTTTCTAACAGGATCTAACAATCCCATGGCAAATTGAACCAAAATATCCTGCTCGAATTTTTGCTCTAATACATTGTCAATTCTATTATTTCCTGTGAGGTGCCTTATCTTTGATGCACATATTTTTAATCTTATGAAAAAATTCCTAACTGATTCATTCGTTTTCTGATAACAATTCAAAAATTCTTTTTGTGCTTCTCCAGGTAATTTCAATTTGCTAAACTGCTTCAATAATTCCTTTTTAATTAATTGCCAGTTGTCTGTATTTTGTAAGCTATATTCTGCTTCAATAAATAATCTAGCGATGCCTTTCAGTTTTAATCTAACTATAGAACTTATTTGACTGTCTGTCCATTTTGCTACAGCTGCCAAATCCTCAATTTCACGAATAAAATCTTTGATTTCTGTGGTACCATTATAAAAAGGGAATATTATCCAAGGTGATACTAATTTGCGGTTCATACCTAACCCTCGGCACTGTTGTCTGAGTTTCCATGATTTAATTATTTCAATAAAAATCTCCATTGATTGAAAATAAAACTTCAATTGCTTTTTCGAATACTTCCTGAGTTTTTGATCGGTATAAACGCTATATATATATTTATTTTCCCAATATCATGCTTGCAAAATAACAACGATATTATACTAAACTATTTTCACAATTTTTCTACTTATTCACTTCTGTTCAGTTTAGTCTTTTTCCCACTGACAATTATTTGTAAAAAAAAAATATTTATTAAAAAAAATTTCAAATTCAATTTTTGTTTGACACTTTTTTTTTCTGTGGAAAATATCATATATGCGTTAATGTACTTCCTTAATTATTACCCTCGGACTTGACACCAAATGTTTCGCCCTGACTACGGGGTGTTGTAACTTAACACACCACACCTGTAATACCAGACATTATTCGTTAGATTGGAAAAACAGTATTAAGAGCAATCGACTGCCTGAAGGTGGTCGATACTGAACTAGGTTCTGGAGCGGCTCAGAACTAATTTCATTTCTCTAAAATACCGGAACATGGGTTGTTTATTCAGGAAATACTACCGTTCAGAAAGATTCGAACCAAACAATGATTAAACAAAATAATAATGCACTCATTAAAAGTTAAGAATGTACATATATATTTAATAAAAATTGACACAATTATCTCAATCGTTCTGTGGACGAATGATATGCAACAATATTCATACAACGAAAACGAGTGTAGCTTATTAGCAGATGATTTTGCAGTTGGCTACACAATAGCAATGATTTTACTAAGAGAACAATCTTGAAATCAATTGATACAAACGGCTAACAATAATTCTCTTTTGAGATATTTGTAATCGGGAAAACTATGGAGATACTTCACAGACATATACACATTTCAATAGGTTGAGTTTTGCCATAAACATAAATACAGAAAAACAAACATTAGACTCACCCTGTTTAACACTTATTCACTGGAGTAGTTTTTAAACGACAATTTGTTTTGTTATTATATCGAGTAATATCGCGTCAAGTTGTTAGTCTATTTCATTCGCCCAGTATACTCGTATAGCACTATATGAATAGGGATCTTCTACGAGATCGTGAACTATGGAATTGCGGACTCCCGTTGTATTATCTCTGTTCTGGAAGCGTTGACAAAATAGATAATTTGTGGAAAACTATACTGTTCACTCGTGTTTTTACTAAGAGCTTCAATACTTGATTTGACTTGGCTGAGTTTCTATGTTTTCTCAAGTTCACTACACTGATTAGGAAACTCTCATTATTATTGTACGATACTGTAGCTCGACTAACTTTTTAACCTAACTTTTGAGAATGACATGTTTCTAGTTCACTGTTGAACATCGAATGCCTATTTTGCTCTCGAACTCGCGCTTTTATATTCCGTTATCGAATCACGTGATAATCTATCTCACGGCGACTAGTAATTATAATTATCTTCAACCAAAATTAATGGCTGTTGTTTTGGTCATTGCACGCATTGATGATGAATGGGTTGTTTTGTTTCTGTCATAGATAAAAATATATAAAACATAATTTTATGCCTTCTCGAGGAAAAGTTATATTTAATGACTGTCATACGCGGTGAATTTATGGCGTCTAGACGGGTCGATCCCCGGGTGAATTACGAGTTTGTTTACTTTTTTAATTGTTCTCCAATAACAACTTATGGTTTTAACGAGCGTATGCTTATCAGCTGTTTCAGTCTAGCATGTGGTCCCTATTGACCTTTACTGTTTATCAAGTTTTCATTCAAGAATGTTACGTTGTTTTGCATCGAAGAAAATTTTTTCTGTAATTATATGGCATAACAGTTTCAGTACACGGCTTGAATAAAATGATTTTTATTTGTTATTTTTTTTGTAAATTATTCTTGGGTTTTATTTTCGCGAGAAAGTGTGTGCAGTGCCGCTGTAAAATTAATTTTAGTTTTTTTTTATTCATATTTTATTTTCAGTGATAATAGTCATATTGATTCCGTTCCAGTGCAATTCAAAGCATTGACAGTACAAAGCAAGGTGATATAAACTGTAATCATATGTTTCGGAATTTTATAGCCCATATTTTCGGCTCTATTTATTTACTTTTGAGTCATTCATGTGCTTTACTTTCTTTCAATTTCTCATTCCAATTTCTTAATCCAATAAGTTTTATACATTTTTGTAGTCACCTTTCTAACCTTGTGTTTCGCTCAAAATCTGCCATTTTGATATTTTTCAACGTCATCGGACATTAGTTGAAAATATATATATATATATATTCCATCACGTTTATGGCCAAACGAAAATATGAGACGTGGTTTTATAAATAAATTATATGCAATTATCGAGTTAATGCAATCGAAGCAGCGGGCAACAGCAGTAATATATATATATATATATATATATATATATATATATATATATATATATATATATATATATATTATATATATATATATATATATATATATATATATTACTGCTGTATATATATATACTGCTGTATATTTTCATTTGATACCCAACACGGCCCATTTATTTTTTTTCAATACTGGACTTTATGTCCTCTAGAGGACGGCATGTTGAATTTAGTGTGACATCCCCATAATCTATAATTAGCGGAAATCAAGACCTTTAACGATA